>CM037851.1:95452330-95748772 GCA_021234595.1 Delia radicum
TTTCTCAATTTCAATGCAAAATTCCAATTATGTTTTTAATCTTTTACATTTTCTAACAATATATTAAACTTTCTGCTGCAATTTTAAATGGAAAATTACATATGAAATATTATTTTAAAATTTTATTTATGGAAAAGCAAAATCATTGTTAGACATTTCAACAAATTCGGTAATAAACCTAATAAGAAATCGGCAGGGGACAATGTCCATGCATAAAATACGAAATTATTGTCAAAACTAAAAAAATTTCGTACAATGTACAAATTTTCGTTTATTTTACAAAAAATTTGGTTATTTTGATAATTTGTAATTCTAACGCATGGATTATTATCAGTGTAGAATTGCTAGAGATATTTGTTAGTTTAAATCATAAACTCAATGAGAATTTCTAGTACTTTTCTAGCGATTTAATTATGAAAATAGTAAAACCAACAACAAAAAACTACCGCTCTCTAAATGTTTACAAAATTAAACACTTCAGATTCTGATGTAAAACAAAATTTTAATATGATAATATATATTAGTATACGTAGCATTGTATTAAATTAAGCTAAAGGTCCGCCAAATAACTTTTTTTTTTTTATATTAAGATATTAATATATATGGGACCATATCAAACATTTTCGAAAAACCATAACGTATATCAAGCTAATGTCTTTATAAATACGAGTATTATAAAGGGTTTCCCAAGAAGAACGCAATTTTAAATCTGGCAACATTCGAAGTGTCATTGTTTGACATTTGAACAATTGTAATTGTTTGCTAGTAGAAGGTACGAGGTTAGTAAAAATGGAGCGCTACACGAATGAACAACGCATTCTCATTGTGAAATTGTTTTACCAACATGACAACATGAAAATGCTGATTTTGCCGATAAAATCATCTTCAGTGACGAGGCCCATTTTCATCTTGATGGCTTCGTCAATAGGCAGAATTGTCGCATTTGGGGTGAGGAAAATCCTCGAGTGATTCACGAGAAGCAAATGCATCCTCAAAGTGTCACTGTATGGTGTGGTTTTTGGGCTGGAGGAATCATTGGACCTTTTTTATGAAAATGAGGCAGGTCAAGCGCAAACAGTCAATGGTGTTCGGTATCGTGAAATGATAACCAGTTTTTTCTTGCCTAGAATTGAAGAAATGAATGTGGAGGGCATGTGGTTCCAACAAGACGGCGCCACATGTCATACAGCCAGAGAAACATTCAATTGCTGCATCAGTCATTCCCGGTCGTGTTATTTCGCGTTTTGGAGATCAGAATTGGCCGCCTAGATCGTGCGATTTAACACCATTAGATTTTTTTCTTTGGGGTTTTTTGAAGTCGATGGTTTACGCGAATAAGCCGACGACACTCAAGCCTTAAAAGAGGAAATTGGACGCTGCATTAATGAAATACTGCAGCATTCATGCAAAACGGTCATTGAAAATTTCATTAAAGATCGCGTGCATGCCAGCAAAGCCGCGGCGGCCATCTGCACGATATATTGTTCCATACATAACCTCATTCTGTCTACTTTACGATATAATAAAGTTTCCACGATTTTTTTTAAATATCTGTGTTTTATTTAAAATTTAAAAATTGCGCTCTTCTTGGGACACCCTTTACAACATGCTTAGTGTAAGTTTTTTGTTGTATTTAAATTATTAATAAGTTAATAAATAATTTTGTTGAATACCTTATACGGCTAATAGCTTTCATTTTAAAAATATAAATGATTTAAAATAAAGTTGCTGCTGTGTGAATACTTTTGCCCGCCACTGTATATTCATTAAAAAACAAAATTTACTGATTACTTTTTAAATAAACAACAATCTGCTACTGCTAAAGTATTGTGAGTGTATTAAAATTTTTTAAAATTAGCTATAAACATTAATACCACTACGGACCCCCATTTGGGAACCCTTAATGTACCCAGCAAAAAGTTGTTCTCTTCTAATTTGGCATTTTCATCGATGAATTATCATTGGCTTGTCTTAGGCAGGAAGCATTTCAAATATGATTCTTTGGAATTGTTCTGCCTAAACAACTTTGGGCGAAGTTATTTAGGCATAAAGTATTCCTAGGAAGTTGTTTTGCAGCATTATGAGAATGATTCCTTCCTATGAGGAATGAGGAGTCAATGACCTAAAAGTGACTGGTTAAAGAAGGACTTATCACAGGACTGGTATAATTTAATACTGAAGTGGGTTAAGCAGTGTCAATTGTCCAAAAATTACCAATCCGGTGCCTGGTAAAGGGAGGACATACCACTTAACCAGAATGCTTATTAAGAAAAAAAAGCCAGTTGGCCAGAATTTTACCCATTGCAAGCTGTTTAGTTTTGTGGTATGCCCATCTTTGTTTAGTCCTGTGGCATACCACTATGTGGTTTAAAGCAGGACAAATGACCCCCTCCTATGACAAGCCAGTGTTAAAGTTGCCAGTTGTTTACATAGGGTAGGGTTCAGCAGAGGACCGGTCTCTGGCACGAAGGGACCGATCCTGTGGCACACACAGAACCGGTCCCATTCCCCATAGGGCAATGTTAAATGAATGCATCGATGAAAATGCTCAATTAGAATCATTCTTTGACACAATAGTTTTTGCTGGGTAGAGTTTATGTCTATTTTATTTTTTGGAACAGACAGAAGACCATTTCAAAACGTTTTGACTAAACAACAACTCAATTTAAAAAAAAAAAAATGTTATTTAATACACACATAAAACACACAAGTTTTGGAACACTTTTTTGCTGAGGAAACCCATTAAAGCCTAAAGTAAGTTACACAACAATAATTTTAGAAGCAAATAAATGAAAGGAGTTGTTCTTCTTGTTGAGTCGTTAAGGGATTTGTGTGGGTAAACAATTTTTAATGTGCTTACCCAGGAAAATAAAATAAATGTTGTTGTTGTTGGCAATGATGATGTTCATAATAATGACATCATTTTTTACAACTGCTGGAATATTTAAAGAGAGTTATTTAAATGGAAACAAAAACACAATTTTTAACCAATTTCATTAACAAGGGAGGTATACCGACCCGAACTCGCAGATTTTAGTGAAAAAAAGCACAGACACCCCCCCCCCCCCCCCCCCCCCCCCCCCCCCCCCCCCCCTTAAATTAAATAGGCATTGCTAAGCACTATCTTTAGCTTAATACAAGGGTGGCGCAAAAATAACCTTCCGATGTTTTTTGGCTGTAATTTAAAAAAAAAATTAAAACTTTGATTCTTCTTGTGGATTATTTTTATTTGGTATTTTAATTTTTTTTACATCAAGTCGAGAATATGATGTCATGTAAATGGCCGCAGCCACAGTTGATTGTTCATTTGAGCCCTTTTTATGGCATTTTCCATCACTTTGGCCAAAACTTCCGGCGATAGGTCCTCACATCTTGACGGAATATTGTCTTTAATAGCTGCAAGAGTCTGAGGCTTGTTGACATAAACCCGCGACTTCAAAAAGCCCCACAAAAAGAAAGTCTGGAGCGGTCAAATCATGGCGATCTTGCTGGCCCAGTGCAAATCGCCAAAACGGGAGATTAGGCGCCCGGGAAATGCATCCTTCAACATATCGGTTGTGGCACGTGCAGTGTGTGCCGTTGCACCGTCCTGTTGGAACCACATGTTTTCCAATCCCAATTCATCAAGTTGCGGCAAAAAGAACTCGTTCATCATTGCTCTGTAGCGCTCACCATTCACAGTAACCGTTTGGCCCGCGACGTCCTTCGAAGAAAAAAGGTCCGATGACTCCTCCAGCGAAAACAGCACACCATACAGTGACTTTGAGCGGGTGTAATGGCTCTTCGTGGGTTACACGCGGATTTTCAGTGCCCCAGAAGCGTAAATTTTGCTTATTTACGTACCCGCTAAGATGGAAATGGGCCTCATCACTCATGATTATTTTGATGAAAAATGTCAAATAAATAGGTCAAATAAATAGTCACCAATATTCCGCGTTCTGGAGCAGTGTAGCGTAACATTGTTTATGTATAGTGTATTTTCGCATGTGTTTACTACACAAATGTCAAAACAGAACTGACATTAGGGGCCAATCGCAAAATTTATAGCATATTCTGATAGGAGGATTACTTTTGCGCCACCTTGTACAACTAAAATTCCTAAAATTGAACTTCAATACTAATGTTGCTCAAAACATGTTTTTTGCAAGAACAAAAATTTTTGAAAGTCTGAACATAATTTATAAACAAAAAGTGAATGTATCTTCAAAAAACATTTCATTTGATACCCAACTTGTGTATATCCTAGGACCCATTACCAAGGGTGCGATAAAACAATGCATTACCTTGTAATGTATACTCCTTACCTGTATCATTATTTTCCAACTAAAAGTAATGTGTTACCGATAATGGGTTACATAGTGCATTACTTTGCAATGATACTCCTTACCTTCAGCATTATTTCGAAATATAGAGTAATAAGTTACCAAAAGTTGTTTACATAATGCATTACATTGTAATGTAGACTCCTTGCCTTCACCATTATTTTAAAACATAAAGTAATGAGTTACCAATAATTGTACGCTCATCGGTTACCTTGCAATGATACCACATTACCTTTTACAATATTTCAAAACATTGAATAATGACTTATCAGTCATCAATTACATAATGCATGAAAAATAAACTTAAAGTAATATTTATAATATTTTGTTAAATATCTATATTTAGACACATAATTTTGTGCATATATATAAATTATAAATTATTTTTTATGAGTATCTGTTTATAGACCCATTACTTTTCCCAACCCGGTAACATTATAAGTAACCAGTTACTATACCCCTACTAGGTAATGAGTCAACCATTACTGGTAATGAGTCAACCATTACTGGCCTGTAAAATTCATCATTGAAGGTGTATTGTAATGCTTGTATCAGTATGTATGGCGATACATTACTTTACCCATTATTTGGTAATGTGTGGTTATGCTGGGATATATATAGGGTTCCCAGATTTAAATTCGAGTTTTAGCTCAGTGGGTAGAGCAACCTGCTACCAATCGATTCCTGAAGGGACAAAAAACAATTATAAATTAACTTTTTTAAATCTTATTTTGGAAAATCTTTTTTAAGACCACCTATTTCATGGTTTATCAACATTTTGTTTCCCCACTGCATGTCTGACACTTCTTGAACAGACGGACCTTTTGTTTAATGATGTTATCATTTAGGATTGAGAAAGCAGTTGTACCACCTGTTAAAGTGCCTTGCCAGCGGTGGTCCGTTTGTCTTTTCTGACTGGGTTGTGATTTGAAAACATACTGAAGAAATTTGTTCAACGTTTAATACCTCTTAAAGTCAGAACAATCATAAACTTTCATGAACAAATTTATGATATTCACTAAAAATTTTTGGCAGTTTATTAAATATTTAACAATTTCTTCTTCATGGCTTGCAAACTGTTTTTGTTGTTGTATGAAAAAGTTGTTATTAAGTTTAAAAAGATTAAATGCACAAAAATCTTGTTAAAAGTTTTATTCAAGGTAACTATCCATGTTATAATAGTATTAAATAAAATATTAATTTAGCAAATGGAGTTATTAACTACCACACCAACTCATACAAATATGTTAGTAAAAAAGAAAAAATATTTTTTCTGAATTATTTCTACTCTTTACGATGCAATATTTTTGTTAAACTAATCCATAGTTGGGCATATTTCATTTCCATTGACATTTCAGTACCGTTAGTTGAAACTAATGAAAATATAGCATTGCCATTCATTTTTAATGATAACAAACTATACAAAATTACAAAACCTTTTTTAAAATTTTCAAAAAATGTTGTTATATTCAAATTTTTTTTTTAATTTTTATTTGTCAACTTGACACACATAGAGAAAGTTTCGTCATATTGATGATATTTATTTTAAATATCTTAATTTTTATATGTTAGTCTGTAAGGATATTGTATCCATAGACTTAAATAAATAAATATTGTTGCATAAATCGTTTGTCATCAATTATTTATTATATTTAAGAAGTTTTCATGTGATGAAAAATTTCATAAAAATGTATGACTAATGTTTCATAGACCGTTATCATTTCATAACGAAGTTTCATTAACTTTGCGAAAAAATGTTAGCTTTGTATTGAAATTTTTATTTGAAATTTAGAAAATATAATTAGCAATTAAAGGCTGAAACATAATTGGCTTAATTAACTTAGGGCAGGTGTTGGTATGCAAAAGAAAATTTGGAAATACAATTATTTGAATTTACAATTTTGATATAATTTTTATTAAAAATACAAATTATGTTTTTTCGACCTTTAATTGTGCAGTGAAAATGAAAAATATTCAAGTTCGAGGCCATACTCTCTATTTCTTTATTAGGATATTGTCCTAACAAATAATCTATAGTTTTCGTTTTCAAATTTATTAATTGACCACTTTCAGGAATCTGATGATATATCTATTTCGTGAATTTTTTAGGTTCCCATCATCAGAACACGTTTTTAAAGAAGTGACAATCCCATGCAAACATCAAACATTCATAAACCTAGTTTTCCCACTAATGAGAACTAATATATGAGCTCGAAGTTAAAGATTATCATCATTGATCAAAAATAAATTGAAAACTGGTTCGTTACGTGCAAGCTCTACCTTTGGTAGATATACAATACACGGTTTTTGTTTTTATTCTCCTTTTTATTTTTACACTTGTTTTGTTTTATTTAAAAACAAGCTTTAAAGGAGAAGTAAACTAAGACCGTACTTTGTCTTTTTTACAAGTTTGATATAATTTTTATAAAAAAAAAACATAATTTTTATTTTTAATAAAAATTATAATTTTAAAACATAATTTTTACTTCTAACTTCTATTAAACGTTTCATAATATTTATGAAACATTTTATAAAAACTTATAAGACTTTTGTAAAAATTCATGAAACTGCTTCATCCCATTTTTGAAATATTTAAAAAATAAAAAGTTATGAAACTTCATCATCATATTTATGAAATATTTCGTAAATATGAAGAAGCCTGTTATCAATTTGCCCTCTTATGAAGCAGCTTTAGCATATTTATGAAGTGTTACACTTGACGATGAAGTTTTTCATCATATTTATAAAGATTTTGATAAATATGATAAAGCTTTTTCCTTGAGTGTAATAGCTCAAATTTATATGCTCCTTTGCTGGTTGAGAGAAAATAGCAAAAAAAAATTTCAAAAAGACCATGTTGAACGAAAAAGTTTCTAAATATTATCTTATACACAGAAAAAAAATACAAAAAATATCTAAAATTTTTAAAATTCTCTAAATTTTAAAAAAAATTGCAAAAATTGTACAAAAAATTACCAAAATTAAAAAATCGACGAAATTTAAAAGAAAAGATAAAAAAGGCTTCAGATCATAATTAAATGTCACTTTTACAAATAGAAAACACAAATTGTTAATAAATGTAAGAGAAGATAAAAAAAAAAAAATCTTGTGGAGATCAGCCGCACTTTCGTCCTAAGCGACTAGGTCATATTCAGCCACAAGAAACTCAAGGTTTCTGATCATTTGTATGTATAAAGCAATCACAGAAAATCGATGATATAAATTGATAACAGTGAGAACAAGCATAAAAGCCAATTTTTTTGCGTCCCGGGTCCAAACATGGACCGATTCTAGGGCGTTGTCCTTGGGTTGATATAGGTCGGTGTGCCGAATTTCATATGATAATATTTGGGACAGTGTAATAATATTTAGAATTTAAAGCATCCGGATAAACATAAAAGATAATTTTGAAGGGCACCGCTATATGGACATATTTTATCCAAAATCCACAGGTTTTGTACTTGGGCCAAATTTCATTAAAATTCTTAATATTTGCGAAATGTATCGTACGAACAAAAAATAAATACATGTGATTAGATTAGACTATAGTGGCACTATGCACCGCGACCAGAAGTTGGTATTTTGTGCTGCAAATACATGTGATACATGTAGAGAAAATCTTAAATTTTTATACTTTTACATAAATGGTCATAACTGTGGCATTTATCCATAGATTTGCTTTGAAAATGACTTATTTTCTTTGCTAAAGTACTAAGTTTAAATAAAAAAAATATATTTTTCGTTGCAAGATAAATATCTTATATATTTTTTCGAAATTCAAAACTTTGCACTTTTGTCAAAAAAAAGAAAAAGATTTTTCCGTGAAATTTCGAATTTGGACCTATGCCAAAACTACCGAACCGATTTAAAAACTGTATTCAAAAGATATGTTGAGCATTAAATGATATTTGTTTTGCAATATGATATGGTTTAAATTAATAAAAAATTCAAATTAAAAAATTCAAATTTAAAAATAAAAAATATTTCAAAAACTACTCCATAAAATACATAAAAAAAAAATAGTTTCGTGTTTGTCACATTTTTGCTGTAAACGAGTGTATTTTTGGCAGAACTGAACATGGGTAATAAAATCACAAACTGATTATACCACTTATTGTCAGTTAATTGGTCCCATGTATGAGCTATTCGCATCATCAGATTAGTAATTATTTTATATACATTTTAAAATGGAAGGGAAACAATTTTTAAAAATATAATTCTTCTTATTAATGACATTTCAGCTTGCTTTAAAAAATCGAAATTTCTTTTGTATGCTGATGATTTGAAAATATTTCGTAAAATTTCCTCATTTCAAGATGTTTCTGAATTACAGGTTGATTTGAATAATCTGGGTGTATGGTGTACGTTAAATAACTTACATCTTAATCTTTCTAAATGTTTTCATGTTTCATTTAGCAAATCTCTGAATCCTATTATATCAAATTTCAATATCAACAACCAAAACTTGAAAACTGTTAAGTCTACACTTGATCTTGGCGTGGTTTTCGACTCGTCGTTTTCTTTTGTACCACATATGGATTATATTATCCCTAAAGCTTATAAAATGCTGGCTTTTTTGAAAAGAAATTCTTCTGATTTTTCTGATCCTAATACTTTGAAGTTAATTTATACTTCGTTTGTTAGATCAAAGTTGGAGTATGCTGCAGTTATTTGGAATCCCTATAACAATACTCATGTCACTCGCGTTGAGAGAGTACAAAGAATTTTTATTAAATTCGCTTTAAGGTCACTTAGCTTTGTTGATCCCATTCCTTCTTATAAATCGAAATGCCTATTATTAGGTTTGCAGACTTTAGAATATCGTAGATTATACCAGTCGGCGTTACTTGTGTTTGATATAGTAAATGGTATAACTGACTGTCCTGATTTGCTGTCTCTTATTCCATTTTATGTCCCTCCTAGAAGTTTAAGATTCATTGATATTTTTAATGTGACACTGCATCGCACTGAATATGCTCTTAATAGTACGCTAACTCGTACGTTTATTTATTTAAATGAAATCAATATTAGTCTGCAACAGAATCATGATCGCAAATCTTATATAGAGTTTTCCACGTCCAAGGATAAATTTAAGATGTGTCTTAATATAGTTTTTAAGTAATTAAGCTAAATTATTTTGAAGATATTATATTTATTTATGTTAAATTTTTGATTTAATCACAGTCTGTAAGGAATTTTTGTTTCCATAGACTGAATAAATGAAATGAAATGAAATAAATGAAAAAATAGTATCTAATGGGTTAAATCTAATCATATTGTTTGTCCTTAGTATAATTTTTTACAAGTATAATTTGTGCCTTTAATTTCTAATTACTTTTTAAAAATTAACTCTCAGTTTTTTATACAATATTGTTCAAACTAATAATCCTGTTTACACTCCTGCCATTTCCTGTTAAAGTTAAAACCATATTTTTTTTGGGAAAAAATCCCTCAAGACCATACACAACCATAAAAACCTGTATAAAGCCAAATTTACCAACCAACAAAACTATATAAAATATTTAAATTAAATGGAAAAAGTTTTTTTTTTTTTTTTTGTGTAACATATAATAACATTGTTATAAAATTGCAAAATATAAATGCGTAAAAACATATTCATAGAATGTGGGTTATCATGGTAAAATAGGTTATGTCAAACATTTTTAATATTGACATACGTACTCTAAAGAATTTTAACAAAATGTTAACATCACAAACGAAAACTCGAAGCACAATTCATTTACATTTTAAGAAACCCATCATTATATGTGAAGATGACTCAGTTGTGTGGGTTATCGCATAACAACCTGATATCCCAGGTTCGAGTCTCAGCGTGACCAAAAAAACACGTTTTTTCGACATATTTGGAATTTTATTACACCGCAAATATTTTCTTTTAGTTGACTCGTTACGGATTCTTAAATTACTACTCGTAATTATCAAAATATTTTTTGAATCTATCAGATGTCTCTATTAGTTTTCAGAAAAGCCGATCGTTAAAATGTTTCACTACTTATTGCTAGCAAGGGAAGAAAATTAAGATATCAGGTAAATTCAAAAAAGCATTTTAAAAATAAAGATTACACTCAAAAAAAGTTTGTAAAATCAACAAAAAATCAGGAGGGTGAATGCAATAAAATTACTACTGTCAGCAAAATCGTTTGCTAAAAATAAGTAAGCTTATTTGTAGCAACAAAATTAGCAGATTCAGCAAAATTTTTGCTAACACTTAGTTGATTAAAAATTCCTTGCTAAAAGTTAATAAAATTTTTGCTGAATAATAGTAGACTAATAAAAAACTCCAAAAATTTGTAGAAAAATTATATTTAAATAAATTTCTTTGCGAAATTTTTTGTGTGATTCTTTTAAAAATAACACTGTACAACATAAAAAAAAATTACAAGGTCCGACCGACAAATTTTGATAGAGGAGGCAAAAAAAAAAGACACGTGTATCGGCGTTTTGAAAGTTTACATCTGGGTTTCATTTTAGGGGGAGGTAAAGTTTCCCCTAAATTCACATTTTGTATTGTCAATCGGCATAGAAAATCGAGTACAGCTTACGTTTAAAGTATATAGTGTGTTTAGCAAACTTATGTAAAATATTACGGAAAACATTTTTGTAGAATATGTTAACCCTCTAACTCCTCAAGGTAAGGGTCTTTTTTGTCCTTCTTTTAAAACACAGCAAAAAACACCATTAAAACGGGGATTTAAGGGGTTAAAATGTTCCGCAAAAATATTCGCCGTGAAATTTTACTGTAAGTTCCTGAATACACCAAAACGGAAAATTCAACCAGAAAGTCAGAAATAAGACACAACAAGAATTATTAAGAATTTTATTTTAAAGTACCCCCAACAATTTAGCATGAAAATAAAAATAGTTCAAATTTCACTAAAAATCAGTAATATCTTTATTATTTTACCTTCGATAGCAAATTTGGATAGGAAGTATTCATGAATTACATTTTTTTTTTTAGCTCTAGGAAATTCCACTTCATTACACTGTACACCGACCTATAAATTCATAGATATATAAGTATATAGATTGCCAGCTGTTCTTTGGCAGATTAGATCCGTTCCATTACAACAAAAACAAAAAAAAATCATATCAAATCAAAAATCAAGTGCTATATTTCTTATTCTACTGAAAACGTGTCAATTTGCGGTGCATATATTGTGGACATAATATGTTTTGTAATTAGAGTGTTTTACTTAAAAAATAACAAAAAATTAAAGTAAGCAATTAAACTTAGCGCGTAAGATTTGTTTTGGCAAAAATGTTCAATTGTTTGGAAAAACTTGACCGGAATATAAAGTTACGTTTTTCAATAGTAAAGTTGAAGATATCTATAAAAGGTATTTTGAGCTAGAAGTTTTTTCGGATGAACTGTGGACGCCGAAGCATTGCTGTCGCATTTGTTATAACATTAGGAACATTAGGAGAGCACAATGTCCTTCATCAACTGAAAAAACTATATTACCCCCATTGCATATCAAACTTGATGAGGTAAAAAACTTTGTTAAATGTCTGGATACAAATGGATCAGCATTGAATTTTCTGAAAACAATGTTTCCAAAATTAAGCGAAGCAAAGATTAAAGAAGGTATGTATGTGTTCTTCAAGCCGTTCTTCTTGTTAAAAGCCTTAAAATTGGTATCATACAAACAGGTGTTTTTGTCGGTCAAGAAAGAAAGCTAATGCAAAATGCTGACTTCGACGAAATGCTCTAATCAATTGAGCTTAATGCGTGGAAAAGCATTAAGGAAGTAATATACAATGTCTTATGCAAAAATCGGTCTCCTATTGCTCGAATATACGTAGACACCATGCTTAGAGCTTTTGAAAAACTAGGCGTTCATTTTTTATATTCCCATATGGATTACTTTGAGAACCAGACATGCGCACCCATTGAAGAACGCTATAAAGGCAAAAGCATTCATTTGCTAATAGCTGCAATATGCTGGACAATATATGATAATGAAGTGGAATTGCATATAGCTAAAAAAAATGTAATTAATGAATACTTCCTATCCAAATTTGCTATAGGAGGTAAAATAATAGTGAAATTTGAACTATTTTTTTTTCATGCTGAATTTTTGGGGTACTTTAAAATAAAATTCTTAATAAATGCGAAATTAACAATAAGCTCTCTTTTGTTGTGTCTTATTTCTGACTTTCTCGTTGAATTTTCCGTTTTGGTGTATTCAGGAACTTACAGTAAAATTTCACGGCGAATATTTTTGCGGAACATTTTAACCCCTTAAATCCCCGTTTTAATGGTGTTTTTTGCTGTTTTTTAAAAGAAGGACAAAAAAGACCCTTACCTTGAGGAGTTAGAGGGTTAATATATTCAACAAAAATGTTTTCCGTAATATTTTACATAAGTTTGCTAAACACACTATATACTTTAAACGTAAGCTGTACACGATTTTTTATGCCGATTGACAATACAAAAAGTGCATTTAGGGGAAACTTTACCTCCCCTAAAATGAAACCCAGATGTAAACTTTCAAAACGCCGATACACGTGTCTTTTTTTTTTGCCTCTTCTATCAAAATTTGTCGGTCGGATCTTGTAATTTTGGAAAAAATTTGATTTTGTTGTATAGTGTAATTTACAATACGTTACAAAAAATAAAAATGTTCATACTCTTGCATTAACGACATGAATTAATTTAATATCTGAAAATTTGTAGAAATAATTATATATTACATAAACAAAATTATCTTTCAACTACTTGTTGTTGGTTGTCTAACTATACAACCCCTTTTTGCAATAAGAAAAAGGAAACATCAAAAATTACCTAAGATGTGTGTCATTGTCTTTCGCCATAGTCTGTCTACCTGAACGTATATTTGTTTGCAATTTGACCACACTTCATTAATAATCTCTTAAAAGATTAAGTTTACAAATACACATTTAATGTTTATTAAATTTAAAGATTTTATGTTATCTTTAATTTAATTAATAGACAATTACTTTGACAAGCCGGTGACAACACAAAGTTTAAGTATACATACACATTGTTGGCGTCCTTTTGTTAAATGTATGAAAAACAGATACAAAAATCTTCCATGGATGATTTTTGTATATGTCTTACAATAGTTGTACTCTTTAGTATAATTTTTTACGTCTCTACTAAATCCTGACATGCCGCGACATCTACTTCATTCTGCGTATATCTTTCAATCTGTTTGTCGTCCTCATTATTAATGTGCATATCAGCACAATTTTTTTAGCAAAATAAATTAATAAATCATTAGTAAAATATTAGTAAAACATTAGTTCAAAACAGTTAAGTGCTAAAATTTTAGCTGAAAACACAATTTCAGAAATAAAATTGCTGAGAAATAGTAGACTTGATTTACGTTTTACTAACTTTTTTACTAACTTATTTTTTTAGTGTACTGTTAACATATGCCATAATGAGTTTGATATAAGAAAATTATTCGCGGTGTAGTAACGTCCCGAATATGACGAAAAATCGTGATTTTTACACTTTTAGGTTACAATATCACAAAAACTGGATAACTTGGAAGAGTTCTGAGTTTCGATTCGGATTTAAAAAGTATAAGCTTTGAGTTTTCGAAATTGAAAATTCGTGTGTATCATAGGAACGTTGTACACCAAATTGCTCACTTATAATAATCCATGCATATAAATACAAAATAATTATTGCAATAAAAACTGTAAAATAAACGAAAATTTGTTTATTTTAAGAAAGTTTTTGTTATTTTGAAATTTGTTCGTATTTTGGTGCATGGATTATTATCAGTGTACAAATCTTAAATTTTGCATAAAAATATATTTTGTACAATATTTTATTACGAGACGCTACGTATAAAGAAATAAGTTGAACTATTTCTTATCTGGACATAATCTATTATGCCATAATGTCACTTAAATAATGTATAGTAAATAAAATTTGTTTTTTTTAACAATTATGAAAAATACCATCATGATGAGTTTCAGTTTTTTATGCTCTTTTTTGATATGCAAACAAGGCTTTAGAGTACAATTTTGTTAAAATATAAATTTGTTCATTAAATTTTTGCTTTAATGGAAAATTATTTTGGTTTACAAAGTAAAAAATGAATATTCTTTAATGACATTTTTTTTTTTGAAAAGCATACTAAAACATATTTTTATGAAAAACTCAGTTGAAGTTTTACATTCTGTCACTGTCGGTTAACATACTTTTTTGTATATGTCTGCATGTAGTATATCTCATACAATTTTTTTGTGATTGTTGAATCCCATATAAGTTGTGTACTAAAGGGGAGCATGAATGTCTTGCAAGACATTCACAGGACATTTTTTTAGACAACAACAAGTTTTTTTTGCTCTGATAGTATTAAATCTTAAATATTATAAAAACGTGTACAAAATTAAAGTATCCCAGGAAAAAAGTAAAAAAAAATCAAGTAAAATAGTCTGTTTTTTGCTATTTTACGTATAAAAATCGTCAAAACAAGCAAATATTTTGCAAAACATTCATGCTACCCTTTATTGTATACTGCGTGGGTATCTTCTTTAGACGCATTTGGCAAAAAAAAAATCCTGCCATTGTGACATTGTTCTTTCTGGTTAAAATATTTTCATAAAAAAAAAATTAATTCTGTGCGTCCAATAAGTACGACTGATTATTAAAATGTCATACCATAAATATTAGGGTGGGAATATAATTAAATCTTTGGCCAAACAAAGTCCACGCGAAATATTGTGGCACTCAAGCTGAAAAAATATAACTGCTGGTAATATACTTTTGCTTGGAAAATATATCCGTTTTCCATATTTCTAATATAACATGTTTGCTAAAAAATATAACTATGTTTTCCTGTTAACATAAATATGTTTGCATTAGGTGAAAAGCATCCACCGACAAACATATATATGTTTGCCTGCAAATATATATTTTTTTATAATTAGTATGTTGCATTTTTCAAACATAAAAACGATAAATTTAAAATTGCGAATATATATTTGCACTCTAAATGGGTGAAAGTGGGCTTTTTCAAAATTTGACCCTACGGGTCAAAAGTCGGGACATCAGAATTCGTTTTAGAGGTATCGTTCATTCGGCAAAGTTTCTTATTTTGATACTTAGAATACGATTTTCCTTGTATGTCGAGCGATTTTTTTTGCCTCCCTACAAATCGACACGCCCCAATAAGTATATAACTATCTGCAAACATAACATAATATTTTATCTTTCTGCGTGCTTGGTCTGAAATTTATATGGTGAGAATGTAAAAAAAATCGTATAACTCTCACAAGTGATGTATCATGGGGTAGACCACCGAAGCCCAATAATAAAACTTGAGTATGTTAAAAGGGGATAACGTTAAGAGACATTCGCTAAGAAACATACCTGCCCAGTTGATTTTTTGGGAGTTAAAAATTAGTTTTAAGTTTATTCAAAGCAGTTTAGTTTGAAAACTTTTTAATATTTGTCTAACTCCACTGGATAGATCTTCATAATACCTGTCATTAGCTTCACAATTTAAATTTTTTTTTTGGAACCAATATGAATAAAACACAAAAAACGAAATTTGGTGTCACTTTTGTCAACCACGTTTTAATCGCTAAATATGGAATTGGAAAGATAAAAATGTATGTATGTTATTCATGTTTTCTTCTTCACAGTATACCCAAGTTTCTTTGCAATAAAAGGGGTTCACGTCGGAATGCCTGCCTTGTAAACAGTGCACATCCGAACTTAAACTTAAATTTTTTTAAATGATGTATTTTTAAAAGTTATAGATCTAAAATTTAAGGGTTTTAAACCGGATTGGGCTAAAAGTTATAACTAAATACACAAAATATTTAAAAACCATTTTTGGAAATATTAACAATTTTGCATTCTGGGAGTCAAAATGACCTCCTTAAAAAACCTAACGTTTAAAGTTTAATGCTGAACTCATATTTGTTTCACATACATACACACAAAATTATCAACCTAAAACATCTAATTAAAGATTTGATTTGAATTTAATTTAATTTGTTTCTAAACAAATATTTAATTGAATCAATACACATTTTTATTGGCTTTTAAATATATTTTTTTTTAGACGCAATTATCATATTATTTTTTCATACACTGTATGCATAAATAGAAAATTTTCAGTATAAAATACCAAATACATTTGAAGTTAACAAACAAAACAATCACACACACAAACAGACTCAGCATTAAAAAAAACACACATACCAACGTATAGATCACACATTTTTTTTGTTTGTATCATATTTTTTTTGTAGAAGTTATTTATATCTTTTTTTCCTTCTCAATTTTAATAAAAGGTTTAATTGATGGTATCATTGCCGTGATAGGTGCAAAATCAATTAAAATATTAATTGATTCAATAAATTTTTTAATTGAAACCTGTTTTTAGTTTTTTCTGTGTATATTATTAACCATTCTGACATTTTGGGGTCAAAAGTACCCATTCATTTAAATTTACCCTTTTAACGTAATACAAGGTGGCGCAAAAGTAATCCTCCTATCAGAAAATGCTATAAATTTTGCGATTGGCCCCTAATGTCAGTTCTGTTTTGACATTTGTGTAGTAAACACATGCGAAATACACGTTAATAAACAATGTTACGCTACACTGCTCCAGAACGCGGAATATTGGTGACTATTTATTTGACCTATTTATTTGACATTTTTTATCAAAAATAATCATGAGTGATGAGGCCCATTTCCATCTTAGCGGGTACGTAAATAAGCAAAATTTACGCTTCTGGGGCACTGAAAATCCGCGTGTAACCCACGAAGAGCCATTACACCCGCTCAAAGTCACTGTATGGTGTGCTGTTTTCGCTGGAGGAGTCATCGGACCTTTTTTCTTCGAAGACGTCGCGGGCCAAACGGTTACTGTGAATGGTGAGCGCTACAGAGCAATGATCAACGAGTTCTTTTTGCCGCAACTTGATGAATTGGGATTGGAAAACATGTGGTTCCAACAGGACGGTGCAACGGCACACACTGCACGTGCCACAACCGATATGCTGAAGGATGCATTTCCCGGGCGCCTAATCTCCCGTTTTGGCGATTTGCACTGGCCAGCAAGATCGCCTGATTTGACCGCTCCAGACTTCTTTTTGTGGGGCTTTTTGAAGTCGCGGGTTTATGTCAACAAGCCTCAGACTCTTGCAGCTCTTAAAGACAATAACTTTCAAGAATGTGAGGACCTATCGCCGGAAGTTTTGGCCAAAGTGATGGAAAATGCCATAAAAAGGACTTAAATGACAATCAACTGTGGCGGCGGCCATTTACATGACATCATATTCTCGACTTGATGTAAAAAAAAGTAAAATACCAAATAAAAATAATCCACAAGAAGAATCAAAGTTTTTCATTTTTTTTTTAAATTACAGCCAAAAAACATCGGAAGGTTATTTTTGCTCCACCTTGTACATACCATGTAGATATTAATGTAATCAATGTATAAGGGAATCTTCGCTAATGTGTACCTACATATTGTTTTTTAGCTATGTAAACAAAAAAAAAAAAAACCAGAAACCGTAAAAATTATTCCTTTTTTCATAAAAGTCAGATAAAGGTTATTTTTTGATTTTTATTTTTTTCGACCAAAAATAAAAGTTATTTTTTTGGTTTTTATTTTTTCGAGCAAAAATAAAAGTTATTTTTTGATTTTTATTTTTTCGAGCAAAAATAAAAGTTATTTTTTGATTTTTATTTTTTCGAGCAAAAATAAAAGTAATTTTTTGATTTTTGTTTTTTCGGGCAAAAATAAAAGTTATTTTTTGATTTTTATGTTTTCGAGCAAAAATAAAAGTTATTTTTTGATTTTTATTTTTTCGAGCAAAAATAAAAGTTATTTTTTGATTTTTATTTTTTCGAGCAAAAATAAAAGTTATTTTTTGATTTTTATTTTTTCGAGCAAGTATAAAAGTCATTTTTTGGTTTTAATTTTTTTTTTACCCAACAAAAGTTATTAGCTTTGTTATTATGATTTTTCAGTGATGATAGATATACAGCAAATATTTTGCAATGTTATTTTTTGTGATAACTGTATTAATATATATTATTATACATTTTTTTAATAACTAACTACAAGACAAACATCTCTATTTGTAAGAGCAGTGCGCCAATTTTTGGAAACTAAAATCGTCATTTTTAAAACAAGAATTCTTCAAAAAAATCGGCACATTAAAAATAAGTTTTACTGATTATAAAACTTGAAAATATTAAAAAAAGGCAACCATAAAATTTATATATTATATGTATATTTTTATATATTATATATATATAATATAACTGCGTTATTTGTTATTTATTCGTTATAAAAATAATAATTTATAACTTATGGAATTTCAACTCAAGAAATTGAAATAAATATCAAAAATAACTTTTATTTTTGCTCGAAAACATAAAAATCAAAAAATAACTTTTATTTTTGCCCGAAAAAACAAAAATCAAAAAATTACTTTTATTTTTGCTCGAAAAAATAAAAATCAAAAAATAACTCTTATTTTTGCTCGAAAAAAATCAAAATCAAAATATAACTTTTATTTTTGCCCGAAAAAATAAAAATCAAAAAATAACTTTTATTTTTGCTCGAAAAAATAAAAATCAAAAAAAATTTTTTTATTTTTGCTCAAAAAAATAAAAATCAAAAAAAAACTTTTATTTTTGCTAAAAAAAAAAAATAAAAATCAAAATTTTAAAAAGCAATGCATTTTATTATAGACTAGTTCATAAGGATCAAAATGGTATACTTGAAACAGTTTTCCGACATTTACTTCTAATTGCTTTTTTTGTTTAAAAATTTGAAAATAACTGTTATTTTCGGTCCATGAAAAAAAAAAATAAGGCAGGTATCTTGACCCAGATCCGCAGATCTCAATGAACACTAGATATATTGAATAGAATAAAAATTTAAGAGACATTTATTTTGTTCATGCTTATGTGCTACTAACAAGGGATGTATCCAGACCCGGAATGGCAGATCTTAATTAACTTCGGATATGTTGTAGAGAACACAAATTTAAGGGACCCGTGATTTTTTTTAGCTGCCCAATCTCATGTTTAAGCGTTATTAAGTGTGTTCAAAAATTACCCCATTTTACATTTTATTCGGTTTATTTCGTTATATTCAGAGAAACAATATACACATTTGGTATCCAAAGAAAGGTTTTTTGAAGGCACATTCACTGGTGTTAAAATTAAGTGTAAACACCTTTAACTGTTTTTGTTATTCAAAAATATGTGTTTCGATCAACATTCAATCTGGCGTGTTATTAAGGAGTTATAGTTGTATTAAGCTAAAAATAATGAATAGTAATGACGATCGAGGGGGTGCTTGTGCTTTTTCTGATATTCGAAATCGTTCAGTTTTTATGCTGCTTTTCCCCTATATTTCAAATAAATTGAAAATATGGCAGCTCTTGGTCCACTTCATGGGTATCACAAGTTCCTATATAGGTTTCAAAAGTTTTAATTTCTCTAGTACTTTACCCATGTGTACAAATAAATTTAGTTTTCGTAAGTTTTCATACAAAAACTTATGAATTTTTAACACCACTTTTTAACCCTAAAACGTAAGATTGGGCAGATAAAAACATGCGTCTCTTTTTGTTTTTTTTTTTTGCTCCTTTACAACATAGCCAATGATCATTAAAATCTGTATGTTCGGGTTGGAATATGTCTCTTGTAAGTGAGGCAATAAATTACCTAATGTTTTACTTCTTCGGTTTATTTTGTTCTATTTTGAAGTAACCGGAGACAAGTTTAGTATCAAATGAAAGCTGTTTGGGGACGAGTTTTAGTTTAGTTCACTGAATAAATGAAGTTTTCTTAACAAGTGTGAATGAAAATTTTCTTAAAATTTATAAAAAAAAAGTTTTATAGTTTTAATGAAACTTTTTTATTAGTCGTATGAAATTTTTAATAAATAGTATGAAATTTTTCATTCAATTTCATGAAAAATTGCATTAATTTAATGAAAAGTTTCAATGGTCAAATTCCAGTGACAATTCATAGATCTAATGCAAAAATTCATTAATAACATGCATATAATTATATCAGTGTATATAAAATATATCTATAGACTTTGAAGTATTAGTTATTAAATACTAAATAATTAAATCTATAGCTTTATTTACGAATTGTAGTTGAATTAAGCTAAAAATCATTCATAGTAATGCCTTTTCAATTTAATCGTGTTGATGTCAGCGATTTTTTCGTTATTCGTAATCATTCGGTTTCAACGAGATTTTTCCCTGAGAGCTTTTTTCCTCTATAATTTAAAACTGTGGCCAGTTTGGTTCCTCGATATAAGAAATAATAAAATTATTATTAAAAAATTTATAAAAACAAACAAACTAATTGATATTTAAAATTATTTCGGTAACGGCATTTTAAGGATAACGCTATTTCGTTTATTTCCGTAACGGTATTTTACGGATAACGATATTTCAATTATTTCGTTAACAGTATTTTAGGGTAACGATAGTTAGTGGAAATGGTTTTGAATCGATGTCTGTTTTTTATCGGTATTGACTGACATCCTTGCAAAAAGTTAAATTTATTTATAATTTTCGATATTTTGTATTAAAAAAATTATATTTGCAGTTTAAAACGTAAACCGATTTAATACCGATAGGATAGTGGTATTAATGGAAACGGTTACTGTTATCGGTATTTTCGAAATCAAGGGATTCAGTATTTGTATTGGTTATAAATTTGAAAGGGTTTTGAATTGAATAAAGATATTAAAAATGTATCGGTTTTATTCAAAATTTGTTTAAAATACAAAATTCAAACAATGAAATACAAATAATGGAACACTTAATTTATCCTAACAATACTCCAATTTTTTTGTATTTTTTATTTAGAAAAAAAGTTCCAAAGTTTTTTCTATCGATCCAAAAAGTTTCACATTGTAACTCGGCTTTGTTTTGGAGAAAATACTAATTAAATATTGTCCATCTTAGAACCACAATGCGTATAATGAATCATATAACAAATATAATAAAATTGATCATACGCATTGTAGTTCTAACAAATACATTTTTGAATATTTGAGTAAAGTTTTTTGCATATAACTTTTTTAAAATGCAATCAATCTGACTGACTGCTTTCTGTTGAAATAAAAAAAAATTATTTGCATTCTAAGTTGAGGTACATATTTTATTCACAAAACTTAAATTAAACCCGCTATTTATCGGTTTTTAAAAATTTTACCAATTGTGGGCGTTGTGGTGTAATGGTTAGCGCGTTAGACTGTTACACAGATGGTGCTGGGTTCGATTCCCGGTGACGACAACATCAATTTAAAAAAATAATATGTATGAGTTTTCTATCACATATATGTATCGCTCCGCCCACCTTCGGTGTTCCCATAGCACTTTACACTACCGAAGTAAAATAATGAACCAGGGCTATGAAATAAAAAGCTTCAATAATTTCGCCATCAGGTGGCGATTAACAACTGTTCTAAGACTTATCTACTCGCTCAATTACAGTGTTGCCATGTTTGAAGCCCTTCATCTTTCACCACCTTTCATCTCTCCACTATCCCCTTTCCAAAGAAAGCTACACATTAATTAATAGAAAGAATTTCCTGAGTGTTGCTTCTCTTTAAAAAACAAAATATATACAAAAAAATAAAAAACTGTTATGTAGCAGGTGTCTCAGTAAGAAAAAAATTGTTTTAATATGGTGCTTCATATACAAAATGCGCGATTTGTTAAAATTTTTAAATGACAACATAGCTTTTCGAGATCAAACCGGAGTCCATATTCTAGTATATTATGTGAATACCCGTAATAAGTATATGTTCAAAAAATCAGCTACAAATGTATATATTTGAAAAATTTTTTGTACTTCCTAACTTTTGGGAAAAATATGTACCAAAGCGAAGGTCTTTGTTAGGAAAATTAGCTGAAAATTCGGAAACATACTTGTAATGGTATTTACATATCATACTAAAAGCTGGACCTCGGGGTCATCCTGGAAAGCTTTGCTGCCATGTAAAATTGCTGACAAATCGAGAATTTTTTATAAAATATGCTTTGATGAAATAACTTTTTTCTTGATAATACAACTCCTTTTCAATGACTCTTTCTAATGCTTGACCATTTGATTAGCTTGTTCAGGTATTTAGCGAAATAGTTCGCGAAAACAGCGAGTTTAATTTTAAGCTTTCGGTAAAAAATATATACCATCAATGTTACTATTTGTCCGCAGATTTCAACATAAAGCAATCAGATTTATTGCATTTGCAAAATTTTGTATTTAAAAAACATCATGAAGATGCAGCGAACTTTAAAGTCATTTTGCGGAAAAACTGTACCATACATCGAAAAATAAATGACGTCATTGAAACCAACATGCTCGAAATATATAGAATTGATAGTCAGAGCCTTATTAATTTTGTTGATGTCAAGCCGTGTAGTTGTGTACTACAGGTCGTATAAGTAATATGTTTTAGTATTATATAAATAATACTCATACTATTTGTAATACACAATTTTATGTTAATTGAAAACAATTTTATAAAATAGTCAAAAATTGATTTTAACTCATTAATGGCACGTCATACATCCGCTGGACATTTTTCAACCAAACTTTACAGATATATAGAACCATGCTTCATTAGGAAATTTTTGTAATTTTGTTTGCTTTAAAGCTCCCTCTAGTAAAAAATATTGGTAACCAAACTTGAAACCTTGACTGAATATAAATCACAGACCGTGGAAGATAATTAAAAAGTTTTATTTTTGTATAATTTTATCGACAACTTTTTGAAAAATTTTATTTTTGTATAATTTTATGGACAACTTTTTGAAAAGTATTTTATTTTCAAGTTAACCGATTTTTTTTTTGTCTTTTAGAAAAAGATCGTGGTTTTTACCATTTTTTAAAATTGACATATGGCAACCCTGATGATATAGT
Organism: Delia radicum; assembly: GCA_021234595.1. NCBI lineage: Eukaryota > Metazoa > Arthropoda > Insecta > Diptera > Anthomyiidae > Delia > Delia radicum. The sequence continues at coordinate 95,475,584 of CM037851.1, forward strand.
TTTTATAAGTTTAGTAGTATATTAATAAAAATCATCCAATATATATGTATTTAGTGAAAACGAAATAAATTTTGGAATGTTTTATTAGACTTTGTGAATTTGAAAAGATCATTGTTCGATCGGTCAGATTTTCAAAAATTATATACAATCGATGAACAAATTTCCAGCAGAGAAATACATTTTGATATTTTTTCATCAACATAACAATCCAAAATTTAAAAGATCAGGCTTTTTTATATTTTTAAATAATTTTTTGAAAAAGTTCCATTAAAGAAGGCCAAAAATTTATTTTTTCAAATAATTATTTGGTAACTCTGGATACAAATTTTTTTTATTCACGATTGTAGTCAAGATGTTGTTTTAATCGTTAATTAATAATCTTTATCCAGTAAAAAATTATTGGCAATTAACAGTACTGGGTCGAAAAAATAACACTATGTCAAAACTGAGTTTAAGATAACCACTAGAAGAAGTTTTTTGACATTAGCAATTATTTGGTTTTTAATGTAATTTGTATTAATTTTTTCACTTTTTGTTTCTTTTTAGGTGTGTACACAATATTTTACAAAAGTTTTTCCCGAAAGTAAGTAACTTGCTCAAGTATTAATAACTTGATTTATTCTGTAGACGCTTTTATCTCTGGTGCACTCATAAAAATAAACCTCTAAAAATAGCAGAAAAAGCTACTAAAAATGGTTAAAAAAAACTGCTAAAATAAGCAATTATATATATTTTTTTTTTAATTTGGTGGAAAATCTCCAGTTTTTAGTCTTAAAAATATTTTTATTTTATTTTATTAATTAATAATTATATAATTACAAATTATATACTATTTCCCTAACCGAGCACTAGCTACTATGACTTTCGGTGCGTTGTAGCCAAAACACACCAGTGCCTCTGGTGGGAATCGAACCCACAACCCCCGCACTGATAAGCCAGCACGCTACCAACTAGCCTACCGGGGCGTAATATTAGTACGATAAGAACAGCAAAAATCAAACAAGTTTTAGGTTTATTTCAACTAAATTTAAGTTAATTGAAAATTATAAATTAATCAAAAAAAAATATCACAAAAAAAATATTTACATTTTTAACGTTTTTTTTTAAATTTTTTGGTTATACGAATAAAAGTCTACCCACTTGAAATCGGCAGTCAACTACCCAGCCAGAAAAATACGAACGGCAAAGCATTGGCCCAGTGCTTTCAACGGTGGTATGAGCGTTGGCAGAGCGTTAGATTTCTAAAGATTTAAGTGCTTTGCCAACTCCAAAATGATAACACCGGGCAGGGCTTGGCCGTTCCTTTTTTTAAAAGGTTGGGAAAGCACTGGCTATAAGCGCTTTGCCAGTACCAAATCCATAATTTTAAAACATTGGCAAAGCATTGGTAAAACAACCAATAAAGTGCTTTTTTAATGATAAAATAAGTGCTTTGCTAACCCCAAAATGATAACACCGGGCAGGGCTTGGCCGTTTCTTTTTTAAAACGTTGACAAAGCACTGGCCATGAGTGCACTTTTGCCGAGCGTTGGCAAAGCGTTGTGAACAAGGGCTGTGCTACTGTGTTTTATGTTAACGGTTGTAAATTTTGTAAATAAGTACTGGCAATGCACCTCTTCCCAATGTTGGGAAAGCGTTCTAAGCCAGTGCTTTTTTTTACGGTTGTAAATTTTGTAAATCAAGTCCTGGCAAAGCACATTTTACAAACCTTGGTAGAGCGTTCTATGCCAGTGCTGCGCCAGTGCTTTTATTATTTTTACTGTTGTAAATTTTGTTAATTAAGTACTGGCAAAGTACTTTTTACTAACGTTGGCAGAGCGTTGTAAATAAGTGCTTTGCCAGCACTTAATTTGTTGGACCATTAGCAAACAGTGCTCTGCCAGTGCTTGATTTTTCATACCATTGGCAATTTCTGGCTGGGTATTTTTTAACAAATATTTCTGCTGATTTTAGTAGTGTATACTGTAATTAGCGGGACAGCTACTTTCATGCAAATGCATTTTCATAGTCAGTAGCCTAAAGTCAATGTTGAAGAGTAGCCTAATATTTGAATTTTATCCATTTACTTAGTTGGCATAGGTTAAGTGCATGAAAAAATAGTGTAATGTAATTTTAAACTAACTTTTAGTTGCTTTTGTTCTATTTTCTCAGGTTTCTTTTTATGAGTGCATCGCAAATATCGCAATCATAAATTAAAATTATGATTTACAAAAGTTTTTAAAATATTTGCGTTCCACTCGCCACCCAGTGTAGAAAAACATTACAATATAAGTGGTTATATAGGTACATATTTGGTAATGGCAAGTACAGTAGTTCCCGCTTAAATGCACACCGCTTAAGTGCGTTTCCCGTTAAAATGCGCAAAAAGTGCTGGCAAAAATATATTTCATACAAATTGCATGAAACTATATCCGTTTAAATGCGTCCCGCTTAAATGCGTTCCCCGTTTAAATGATTCCCGTAGACTGAGTTAAATTAGTAAAGTAAGAACGAAATTGATCGCTTAAATAAATGCGTTTTTAAAAATATGAGCTTTTTTGTCTAAAACTATCCATAAATTACATATATTTTTTTCAAAATTTTTGATTAAACACAAAATTATGTTAAAAACTTAACTGAAACTAAAAAGACAAAGCCAAAATAGATATAATAATTTTTTTTAAGCAGTCAATGTAAAAAAAAATACTTAAAGAAAAATAATTTTATTAAATGCGTCGTTTACTCATTTTTGCGATATTTTCCAAAATGCGTTACATCGCTCTTATCCGAGTTTTTGGATTAATTATGCCCCTAAAATGCGCTAAAAACTCTACATCTATATACAAATTAAAAAAAAAAATTTTAAGAATAATATGCAAACTTTATACACAGAAAAAATTATCAACCTAAAATATCTAATTAAAGATTTGATTTGAATTTAATTTGTTTCTAAACAAATATTTAATTGAATCAATAAATATTTTTATTGACTTTTAAATATATAAATAGATATTTTATTTTAGACGCAATTATAATATTATTTTTCCATACACTGTATGCATAAATAGAAAATGTTCAGTATAAAATACCAAATACATTTGAAGTTAACAAACAAAACAAGCACACACACAAACAGACTCAGCATTGCAAAAAACACACATACCAACATATAGATCACACACTTATTTTGTGAGTATCATATTTTTTTTGTAGAAGTTATTTATAACTTCTAATTTTAATAAAAGGTCTTAATTTTAATAAAAGGTTTAATTGATAGTATGATTGCCGTGATAGGTGCAAAATCAATTAAAATATTAATTGATTCAATAAATTTATTAATGGGTACCCGTTTTTAGTTTTTTCTGTGTATGCTCAAAACAAAATTAGTAAAATTTAATTTTTTTTATGCTTTAATTGAATGTAGTTTTTGATTGGAACAAGATATTGAATTACTTTTTTTTTTTTTTAATTTACTCACGATTTTGTCCCACTATCTGCAAAAAAATGGACCTGATTCGGACCAAATTTGGAATTTTAAATGGGAATATATGTAAGCATTTTTTCTGTTAGCAGATTACAAATACGATAATATTTTGGAAATCGGATTTGAAAAAAAAAAAAAAAAAAAAAAAATGGCGAGCACTCAAAATTTTATATGCAAAAATTTCCGGGGGACTTGAAGGTTCAAAATCAAAACTTAAGCTCGATATTATCTAAGATATGCCTGTTCCACATTTCGGGCTACTGCAATCGTACTACTATCTAAGAAATGGCTGAATTATTTCCAAAAAATGTTGTTATATATTCCACTGTGCATTGTGGAGGGTAAAAAGAAAAACTTTGGTAAAACCAAATGTAATGCAGTTTTTATTTTATAACGAGCTTTCAACCTCCGTATATTTACAAAAATAAAGCAAACCAAACATATTAGCTAGGTTGATACTAGTATTTCGATCCGTCTGAAATGCATGTACTTTTTTATTGAATTTTTTGTTTTTAAAAAATGTGTCCACACGGGATTTGAACTTGGGACACCAGGTTTGCCAGTCAAGCGCTCTACCATCTAAGCTATCTCGACATGTTACACTTGATTGATAAAAACATAAATGCATTGCTTGCACAAAATGTCAGTACTTTCCAGCCTACAAATAATCGAAAATAACCAGTTATTTCTGTACTTACTAAAGTTGAAAAATGAGTTAATAAGTCTAAAAATAGATTTTCTAAAGGTTTTGAGATCATGACTTTATATTTAAAATAATGATAAAAATAAGTACTTATATGCAATGCATTATTTGTTGTATTAAAGTAATGGGAAAATTAACTAGCTATAAATAAGTCCTTATTATTTGTGTTAAAGTAAGACAGAGAGTAAGTCGGTGTCATTACTGGTAGTCCGAAAAGTAATAACATGCCATTACCGTTTCTACACTGGGCAACTTTGTTTTCTTGGCACTAACATACGTGGTAGTACTTTTATAATCTTAGCAATATGTTGTGTGACTGGTTATTGTCTGTCGTTGGCAACAAACACATTTTGTCTGGCTGTATGTTGCATGCTATCTTTTCGCTGCAGTTGCAGACAATTGTCGTTTTATACATTTTTGTTATTCAAAAGTCTTTCGGATTTTATTTATGTTATTTTATGAAGTGTTCCATATAAAAAAAGGTCACAAAACGAGTTTAATTTCTTAGTTTATTTAACATTCTTTTTTTTTTTTTTTTATTTTGGCGCCGTTTTTTATAGTTGAACTTAATTTACATAAAGAAAGTTAAATAAAAGAATTTTTGTACAGTGGCAATAAATGAAAGAGTTTTTGTAAAGAATTTGTTAAAAGTAATTTGATAACATCAGTGAAGAAGAAAAGTAAAGTAAAATATTGGCAAAAACAAAAAAAAAAACAAAAGTTAATTTAGCTGGGAAGTTATTTCTAGTTGGTGAATTAATTGTGAATATAAAGAGAATATCGCGTTTGGTTTTGATAACAAAGCAAAAAAATATCGAAATTTGTGATTACCAGGGCAGCGAATGTCATGCACATGCATGTTTGATGTAAGTAGGGTTGCCATTCGTACTGTTTTAAACAGTACATGTACTGTTTTTTGAAAAATGTACTGTTTTATTCACAACACCTAAAACAGTACGCAAAAGTACTGTTTTTTTGGATTTGTACTGTTTTTGTACTGTTTTTTTTGTATATTTTACATATTTTTATATAAACATGTTTTTTTGCGTGTAAAAAGAATATATATTTTTTTAACCATGTTTTTTTTGTGTGTACAATAGTTTTTACAATTTTTTTCATGACACTGCCCAATGCAAAAAGTAATGGCGTCCAAACTAATAATGTTAGCCAATTTGACGAAATTTAGTCAATTTGATGAAATTTAGTCAATTTTACTTCTTTAGAGGATGTAAACTTGACGAAATTTTGTTGATTTGAATAAAATTTGTTAAATCTTAAAAAAAAATGACAAAATTTCGTTAAACATCTACAAAATTTTTTTTGTTGATTTTACCTACGCTATTTGGTTCGGTGTATTAACTTATTTTAAGTAAATATGTGATGTATTGAAGTAAAAGTTATGTTAACAATAAATACAAAAATGTACTGTTTTTTTTTTGAAAAGTACTGTTTTTTTTCATCAATGTACTTTTTTTCACTTTTCAAATATGGCAACCCTAGATGTAAGTAGCCCAAAGTCGAATTTGTCCACATACTTTTCGGAATCAAAGAATTTGCAACAAAATGGCTCAAAGTTGTTGTAGAATATTTATGCGTATTTAAGTGCATATTTTTTGCATTTTTTATTATTTTTGCATTAAAATGCATCTTTTTATAAAATTTAAGATTTGATTTAAAATAAATAAAAGGAAGAACACAATGAAAAAAGTTCCGATATGGGTATTAGACCACTCATATGTGCAAAAGTTTTGTTTTTTATTGCTCACAGCGCATTTTCCGGTGCATTGGGGATTCAAAATAATTTCCATTAACATTTGTTTCCTCTCATATGAAAATCGACTTTAGCTCCTAAGAATGGAGTAAAATTAATTCAATTATGTTTTGCGGTATAACTCTTAAACTAGTGGTTTAAGAGAAAAGTGCTATAAAAGCATTTTAATAAAAAATAAAATAACAAACATTTTTGTCATACACATTTTTTACTTAATAATGACGCGTCCTGATGTTGTAAGCGTTGAAAGTCAGAATTTGTGTCATAGCTTTTATTTAAACCAGCGTCTCTCACACCTACATAAGCTCACGCATACAACAAAAAAAAAATAAAATCACTAAGTCGCTAACAAGCAGTCCATGAAGCAGGTTTTTACATAGCTTGTTTGCGAAATTTTTTTTGCATTTTTTAATTAGCTTGAGTGGCTTTTTGATGTTTTTTTTACTAATTTTTGTTTTGTTGTTGTTTTATTGCTATATTTGCCTTAAAATTAGTAGAATGCAAATAACAGTACATTTTGCTAAAATCAATAGAAGTTTTTACAAAAAAATTGTAGATTGCTGTTTTCAAAAGGCCAGATTTTTATTCGCATTAAAAAAACTAAAACTTTCACATTTTTTATCATTTTTTTGTCTACTAATATTTAGCAATTTTTTTGCTGATTTGTGCAAATTAATTTGTTACTTTCAGTTAACTTAAATTTAGCTCAAATATAACTAAAGTATAGCAACATCTTTTACTAACATTTTTCTATCAGTGCACTAATACGCATTGAGAGAGAATCTACAACTCACTCATACAAGCACAAAATAACCCTATGGGGAATGACTACTCATTGACCTAAAAGTGACTAGTTAAAACAGGACTTATCACAGGACTGGTATAATTTAATACTGAAGTGGGTAAAGCAGTATCAATTGTCCTAAAATTACCAACCCTGTGACTGGTAAAGGGAGGACATACCACTTAACCAGAATGCTTACTAACAAGAAAAAGCCAGTTGGTTAGAATTTTACCCATTGGAAGCTGTTTAGTTTTCGTTTATTTTATACGACATGGCCCTTTTGCGACAGTCTTGTGGTATGCCCATCTTTGGTTAGTCCTGTGGCATGCCACTATGTGGTTTAAAGCAGGACAAGAGACCCCCTCCTATGACAAGCCAATGTTAAAGTTTCCAGTTGTTTACATAGGGTAGGGTTTAGCAGAGGACCGGTCTCTGGCACGAAGGGACCGATCCTGTGGCACACGCAGGACCGGCCCCATTCCCCATAGGGAAGGTTGTATATGTTTGCCGATCCCTGATTTAAACGGCTCCTATACATTAATTTATAAATTTATTTCTGTTTAGTTTCCGCCAAATTGTATGATATTACAGGCAGTTTTAATAATTTAATAACATTTGAAAAATTTATGGTTTATTCCATGAAAAACTTACCAAAAATAATATAATTTATTATATTTTGGGCACATCATGTTTCGCCGTGTATAATTTTTTCGATATTTTAATCGGTTAAATTATTAATCTAGCTCTAGACTATACTAGATTATCAAAAAAATTAAAAATGTAGTTGGTACAACTAAATATTGGATTTGAAAATAAAATTCGGTTAATACAACTAAAATTTAATGTATGACGAGTTTTGATGAAATTTTTCTTTAAACTAATGAAGTTTTTTCACAAAGTGAAAAAAGCTTTGTAATTTGGAACTATTTTCAATTATAATAAATAAAATGTTTCATTAAAATTTTATGAAAAACTGTATTAATCTAATGAAACGTTTTCATAAACAAATCCCAACGAAACTTATTTAATTTAATAAAAATATTTATTAAAATAATGCGTGTAGTTCTCTCAGTGTATAAATTAATTCACAAAAACTAGCTGAGTCTTAAATTTTAGTAATTTTCATAATTTTTTAGGCAAATTTCCACTTAATCTGAACATAGCACTGAACATTACATAGCGGTTTTTTAGAATTTATCACAAAATTAATATTTTTTATAAATGTTAAACAGATTTCGCGTCTGAACAAAGTGGTCACCTTATGTATAATAAGTTAGCGTCTGGCATATAAAATAGTATGATATACATTTTTCAACAGACGCTTAGAGGGGAATAATATTTGAAAATAACCTCAAAATTTTAATTTCACCTCCAATTTCTTTTTTCAACTGAAAATTGTACTTCACCTCAAAAATATTTTTTCACCACACAATTTATTTTTTACTTCCAAAAAAGTTGTTCTCCTCAAAATTTATTTTTTCACCTCTTAACATGTTTTTTTACGCGAAGAGGATAACCAAATTAAATAAAAGTGCTTAATTCGCGAATATGGCCAAAAAGCCATAATTTATTTTGCTATTAACATGTTACTTTACAACATATAAGAATTCCAAGTTGGGAATCAGAGGGGTTTAAATAAATGGAATTTTTCCGAAAGTATCTTTAATATTTAATATAAAATTGTTGTATCTCTTCATATAGCACCCAACGACAAATTTCGATATATTTTGCTTCACGTGGGAAAATCGATATGCATGTTAAACAGGAGACCACATGTAGTTAAACGGCGTACGCAGATTATCGTTATCACATAATATGTGCTTTCAAAAGGACATTTAAAGTTAAATTTTTAAACAAATTACTTAAATACTAGTATTCACTTAATGATGCCAATATGATTATCCAAAAAAATTATTAGTCGTAATATTTCAAGACCAAAATTTTCCAAAATGGTCTTTTTCAATATTGGTGACTTTTTTTTATAAATTTGTTGATGTCTTTTTAAATTTTTAAAATTTTTTTAATGTTGTCTATTTTTTAATTTAAGCGATTTTTTTTCTCCAATTTTTGGCGAGTTTTTACAATTTTAATTAAATTCTTAATAGTGTTAGAATTTAATTAAAATTCAATTCAATTTTTATGAAGTTTAGATTTCTCTACGGGCTGTTGATGGTCAGTCTTTTAATAAATCGACATAAATAAAAACAATTTACATCAACTTTCACTCAACGTTTCGTTGGTTGTTTTTTCCAACTTCATCAGGAGTGTATGTTTATTAAATTAATTTTATAAATTACATCGATTAAATATTTCTTTTATCTATAAAAAGTTGACAACACGATACAAATTTAAATAAATAAATAATCAAAATTTATAAAAAATCACAAAAAAATCTTAATCCTAATATCACAGAATCTTTTTAATCAACTGATTGGCACAATTCAGTTAAATTTTTAATATATATACTAATTGAAACTAAATCAATTTAATAGTTACAAATTATTTTAGTTGATACTACTATACTATCCCCCATAGGACCGAATTCAATTAAACTTTCAATCGAATTAACAAATATTTTAATTGAATTTCGATTTTAGTTTTTTCTGTATATCAAATGACAAATTCGTAGTATGGAAGAGTATGGAAAATATGCAATTTAAAAATAATCAAGTTAAATCTTTCAGTTCATATTCTAAGGGACAACCTTCTGCGTATCCACATAAATTGAAATATAATATCACTTTAATAAAGCGAGAGTAAATAAACTACAAATTTCATATTAATAAATAAAATGGCAATCTATTTCTTTTTACAATTCAGGTATAATTTTAAATGATTTTATTTAATTAAAAATGCCAAGCACGTAACAATAGTAGATTTTTCATTATTTATGCACAAAAAAAATATACAATAACAATATTAAATTTTATAATTGCGTTGTTGGATTTTATTTGTTGACATTATTAAAAACTAATTCACACAAAAATACAAAAGTAATTATAAATATTTTTTATTGAACTATTGAAAATTGATCTTTCACAATACAAATTGGAAATTAAAAATTGTAATGATTTTTAATTGCTATATTAACAGAATTTTCATTGAAATTAAAAGTGACAGTTCAACAATTTTAAATAAACTTAATTTAACGAAATGTTTTCAGAGAATGGTATACCACAGAAACATTTTTGGAACCCCTTTTTAAATTGCTCTTCCAGAACTACTTCTAGGGGTTCTTAAATAGCATTCTTAGACCTACACCATTTTCACATGCTATTCAAATGTAATTTCAAAATTGCATTTGATTTTCAAAAAATCACATACATACGAGGGCGAAACAATTAGTCCGTGACTTTTCGAACTTCCCTCGTAGTTTTATGAAATGCAACACTGCTCCCATCAAGTGCCACCTGTTAATACACTACTGTCAAATTTTGAGCAAATTCCGTCATTTACTTTGCGTTTAACAGCTGTTCAAAACATACAACCTCGTGGATTTTTTTAAAACTGGAAAAAACTGAATTTCGAGTGCTCATTTAACATTATTTTTTGGGAAAAAAATATCGTCAATCAAACCAAGGAAAAACTTGATATATACTAGGGGGAATCTGCACAACTTTCGTTGTGGTCGCACAGGTACAAATGATGCTGAACGTTCTGGACGGCCAACTGAGGTCAATACACCCGAAAATGTCGAAAAATTCCTCGATATGGTGTTGGCCGATCGAAGAGTAAAAGTGCGTGAGATTATTGATGCCATAGGCATTTTATATGGCAGTGTGGTTTCGATTTTAAATGATCAGTTGGGTTTAAGAAAGCTGTCTGCAATATGGGTGTCACGTTTGCCCTCAATTGACCATAAACGTAATTGTGGCCCATAAAGTGATGGCAACAGTTTTTTTGGGATGCACGCGGGATAATCCACATCCATTACCTTCAAAAGGGAAAAACAATAAACGGCGAATATTATGCCAACTTATTGGACCGATTTAACGAGGATTTAAAAAAAAAAACGACCCCATATAGCCAATAAATGCCTATTTTATGAACCTCGAAAAATTCTATTTTTTTGTAAGGGATACAAAAATTGGAGAAACGTTGGACGAAATGTATTGAGCTAAAAGGTGATTTTGTTAAAAAATAATTTTTTTTTTTTGCAAAAAAAAAACTGGGTTTCATTCAAAAAGTCACGGACTTAATTATCCGCCCTCGTATGTAATTTCAAATTTAAAAATTAAATTCAAAAGATTCTATTTGAAATTCGAAAAACAGCAATTGTAATTCAAAAAATAATATATCGTCGGCTAATTATTGGTTTGACCCATGCGCCAAAAAGTTGTTATCGAGAAAACGATAAAGAAGGTACATACATTTTAATTTTTGTATGCAAAATGGACAGGTAGATCAAATTAGATACTGGATATCTCAGGTATGATACGAGATAACGTGAAACGGGGTTCGGAATTAGAAAGGGTATATTTACATTATATATAATCCATACCTAACTCAATTTTTTCAAAAATGGTCGGTGGGTCAAACCAATTACAAACCGACGATATGTTATTGAAAAAAACTCATTTGTTTTTGGAATTTGTTTTTCAAAAACTAGCAACTGTAATTCCAAAAATTCCATTTGAAATTCAAAAAATACCACTTGTAACTCAAACAAATTTCAAATGTAATAAAAAAATACTACACCATTTCCACTTTTATTCACACATCAACTGAAACTGATTTTCAAAAAATTTAAAATGTAATTCAAAAACACCATTTGTAATTTCAAAATTGCATTTGTGATTCAAAAAATCTATCTATCTATCTTCTATATATATAAAACAGGATGTGTGTATGTATGTAACGTGGACTCCAAAACGGCTGGGCCGATTTTGATGAAATTTTCAGGGAATCTTCAGAATATTCAGGCGGGTGACACTGTAAAGTCTGATTTTTGATTTTCGGTCTGTGGGTGGGGCGATTAGTATGGAAGGAAAAAATCGTAATGGAAGCTTCGCGTTTCTATTCTTGGGATTGTACTGGGCAAAAAAGTCCACTAGACAAAACGAAAATAGAGCTTCCACATTTTGACTTTACGGCAAAAAAGCCCTATTTTGAAATTAAAAATTAACCCCTTAAACCCCACCCACAAATATGATTGATGCATTAACCTGCTAGAGAATCTTCCAAAGTGAAGAGAGATATACGCATGGGATCTACATTCCGAAAATGAAGTGAAAGTGAAACTTCCGCTCAACTTGTGTTCCCAATTCCACATAAGTGATTTGAAAAGAAAAATTTCATTTTCATTTTGTTTCTAGTGGAATTAAAGTGATTTGATGTGTTCTATAAAACAATTTCACTACAAAAAAAGTAATTGTAAAACGGTATTAGTTAACTGAGTGAAAAACCAAACTTTTTAGAAAATAAAATTATTTTGAATATTAAACGTAAAAAAAACAAAAAAACAATGTAAGTAAATGTGATATGTTGTTAATATACGTTTATTTAACTGAAAAAGTGTTGTATTTTTTACGGGAAAACACATGAATCCGGAACAAGAGTCTCCATTTTTAACATTCATGGAAAAACAATCTGGTTTGGCCAAAGGTTTTTAGAGGGGCGACAAAACAGTTGAAGACCAGTTGTGGTAGGACTTAGCAAGTACATTAAACAGCTTAGGACCTCCAGAAAACGATGCAACTGGTTGGAAAAAGGCTTGGGCTGATTGGAAGGCTACCATTCGTAAAAAATTGGCCGAAAATAGAGCAGAGGTAACGGCAACAGGTGGAGGACTCAATAATATCCAACACATATCATCCAAAGAAGATTCAGTTGCCAAACTTTCTGGCCTTTATACAGCAGTCGAAGGTGTTCCAGCTGCTAAATCATTCGGGACGACTAGCAAAGGGTAAACAACCACAAATTCATCTACTGAATTGTCAAACTTAGATGTAGTAAACGTGATTTAAATAAAAATGACGAAGGTAATCCATTTTGGGCATATGACAGTTTTCAAAACATTACACATATTTGTTAAAATTTTTGGACGCTGTACTTCTTTCCACTGCTAGATTGAAGTCTTTTGCGATCATTTGTTGGTAAATTCCTTGTCCGAAATAGCGTAGTGATGTGTCCAATTGCAAAATAATTGGAATGCTTGTCTTTTTAGCCATTGGTGATAATTATTCTAAAACCATCATAAATGCATACTTATTTAATCTAAAATACGCAATAAAACTATTTTTTTTTTATTAATTTTAAACACTTGCTACTCAGTTTCAATTATTGCAATTCCATTCACTTTAAAGTTGCTAAGAACAAAATGAAAATGAAATCGTCGTGAAAAAAAACGATTCACTCGTTTTTCAGAACACAGCGGAATTGAAAATGTGGAATTAAAAACGATTCCACTTTCACTTCGTAGTGGAATATAGAACCTAGGCCATAATTAAAAAAGTAACAAATGTTGTTCAAATAATATTAAATGTAATTCAAAAAATATCAATAGAATGTTAACTGATATTTTTTAAATTACATTTGTTATTTTTTGCATTACATTTGGGATTTTTTGAATAACAATTGGTATTTGTTGAATTACATTTGGGCACATTTTGAAGAATTACATTTCGTATTTTTTTAATTTCATTTGATATTTTTAGAATTACATTATTATATTTTTTTTTTTTAATTACATTTGGTATTTTTTGGATTTCATTTGTTGTTTTCGGAATTACATTTGTAAAATTTTGAGTTTCAAATGGTATTTTGTGAATGGCATTTGTTAAATTTGGAATTTCAAATGGTATTTTTGAATTGCAAATATACTTAGAATACTATGTAGGTAAAGACCACTGCAAATGTAGTTAAAAAGAAATGAAATTTCACTTGAAAAAAAACACGACTTTTATTTCAGTAAATTCCACTAACATTGTCATTTGCTTTTAACTGTTCAAAAAATGAACCACAATTGTAGTAAAAATTAACCGCATGGTAGTTAAAAATAAACAAGCATTTATTTGTTTTATTTTTTTTTTCTTTAATTAAAAAAAAACTACTGTATAAAATTAAGGTAAAATCATAATACAGTAATTTGATGTGGTTTGTTTTTTTTTAAATAAGCTACATATGTAGTCATAAATTAAATTTCTTCTACAAATGACTATTACAACTCAGACAAAAATATATATTTACAGCAGAAGTTCCCTGAAAGTAGGCTTTTTTAATTTACATTTGCTATTTTTTTAAAAACAAAAGCGATTTTTTGAAAAAAAAGTGATTTTTTGAGAAAAAAAAATGTGATTTTTTTAACAAAATATGGTATTTTTGAATAACAAAAGCAATTTTGAATTGATGTTTCTGAATTGCATTTGGTATTTTTTTGAAAATCAATTGTAGGTTTGAGATTACAATTGTTTTTTTCTTAATTGATGTGTGATTTTTTAAATAATCGTAACAAGTGGAAATGGTGTAGCTAATACATACTTCTGAAAAATGTATGAATTTATTTTATTTTTTTTTGTTGAAATAAGATAAAAAAAGAGTATACATATTAAAAATTCGTCTGAAAGTAACATTCTTGAAATACAAACTCGTTAAACAAAAATATTTAGTTCGGCTGTACAAAATCAAAAAGACCTAAAACTCTCAACAGGTATTATGTGCAAAATACACTATTTTTTATAATTTTCTAAGGACAAAATTTGGGAAACTTAAACATTTTTTTTTAGTTAGTCTATTTACAGGAAGAAGAAGAAAACATTTTTATTGAAAAATTTTACGGACACAAGGGATACACCAGACTGCCGCAGTTTCGTCCCCCTCCTGGGACTCGTCAGTGGTTAATTTATGTGTCAATTGAACAAAGTATTTTATATTGTTAATTTTGCTCTATATGAAAAACTTTTTATTTTTTGGTGTCGTACTGTGATTTGAACTCACGGTCTTAGCAACAAGCTATGCATCGTAATCTCGCCTCTTAACGAGTTGAGCCACGGTCGACACAGCGTTGACTGCGGTTAAATTGGAGTTTGGTCACACTACATACACACAAGTATTGTTTCGATCAGAAGAGACAGAATTAGCTAATACCAATGCACAATTCATTTCTCAACTAGAATGCTTTTTCTTCTTAATCCTATCTCTTTTTCACAAGTAATTATCACGTTTTATGATGCGCTTTATTCACATACAATAGTTGGATACCAAGTGTAGGTTAGAGATTGAGTCGCCGTTAAGCAAGTTTATTCAAATTTTATGTTAGAAAGTGTTTTGCATTTTTATTTGAAAATTACGAAATAAAATCTTAATTGAGCTTTAACAATTTTTCTTGACGAAATTACTAACAAAATTTAGTAGATTTTACTGGAAATAAGAAAAAAAAATGTAGACAAAGCATAGAATATTTCAAATTATTTGGCATTTTGTTTTAGGAAATTTCAAACTTCGTTTTGTGCGATATAAATCTAAAAATTTCACAAACAGAAGTAAAATTAGTTTTTTAACAGGAAAAATTCTGAAAACCTAAATTCTTCGTTATACAATTAATATATGAAAGATCAAAATTAACAATAATATAGTAAACAAAAAAAAAAGCTTTAACAAACTTAATTTAAATTAAAAGTTTTAAACACCAGCTACCAGTAACGCAGAAGTAATGGGAATATATATTGTCTTGCGGTGACGAACGTGACATTTGAATGTCAATGAAAGCAAATCAAAAATTTAGCCTTTACTCCGTTTGGTTATTTTGGAATTAATTGTTGTTGTAACAAATACTTTGTATACTTGCATTATCGCTCTTAAAAAAAAAAAAAACATATAAAATAAATATCTGAAACTCTAAAAATTTACCAAAAACATGAACGCAACTTTGGAGTCCGTTTTATCATCATGCCAACCAACTAAGACATAATTCTAACTTTTGAATTTAATAAAATCTAAGTATTTTTTCTTTAATAATATAAGTCAGAAGGAATTATTTATCCACTTTTAGTTTCTCGGTCACGGTTGACCTTTCTATGGAAATGCCCATATGCTAAGCAGCTACATAACACGTTTTAATACACAAAATTAAAATAAATTTAATTTAAAATGAAATTTTTTGTCGATTTTCTTTCATTTTATAACAATTTTATATGCTCTTTGATAGTATTTTAACTAAGATCCACTTTAGGGTACATGTTCCCTAATGTGGACTGTCTGAGTTGTTTTGAGAATTGTTATAAAGGGTCCGCCATCTAACGTTTTTTTTTTCAACTAGTGCTTATTTCGTGAACGGTAACACTTAGCTCATGTCTGATTTGACAGATAATTAGTTTTATCCTTCCGCTGAACGCATATGGTCCGTATGTTCGTTATCTTGTGGAAAAAGTGAAAGAAACTGAAAGAAATCCTCATCGATAAACCAAAGCGTGAAAAGCCAAAAACAGTGCGTACACCCGAGAATATTGCTGCTGTGGCAGAAAGTGTGCGTGAAGCGCCATCACATCAATTCACCGTCGTTCTCAACAATTGAACATTTCGGAGACATCATTGAGACGAATTTTGCATAAAGACCTTGGTATGACGCCATACAAAGTCCAATTGGTTCAGGAGTTCAAAAAAAAAAAGTTATTTGGCGGACCCTTTATAACTTTTTTAAATTAGTTTCCACAAGAAAATTATCTGTAACCGAAAAATTTACAAGGAGTTTGCTCTACAAGCTGATCTATTTGGATTTGGAATATTTCACTTAGTTTTTTTTATATACACCAAATCTCAGGTGTACTGCAACATTAGGGTACATTCCCTTATTTTTTTTTTTTTTTTTGTACAATGCGTGGGAAACCATATGTCATATTATCTAAACACACAAAACTTTTTTTTGTGGTTTAAAAATAAAAAAAAAGTATATGTGTGTCATATATGTATTTTTTTTTTCTTGGTTTTTGTTTAAAGGTGTCAAATGTTATTATACCCTCCATCCCATAGTGCAGGAGGGGTATATTCACTTTGTCAAATGTTTGTAATTCTTTTAAAAAAATTCTGGGACCCCATAAACTATATATATTCTTGATCAGCATGGATAGAGAAGTCGATATAGCCATGTCCGTCTGTCCGTCTGTCCGTCCGTCTGTCTGTGGAAACACAAAATACTCCTCCAATACAGAAGAGGTACTGCTAATTTTCAGTCAAATTGTTTGTTGATATCATGAGCAGTTTTCTAGTGAAAATGATCAAAATCGGTTAACGCGTTCAAAATTTATGAGTGAAAATGTGGGAAGACCTCTAAAAATTTTTTTTTTTATTTCATCATACATACATACATACATACATACATACATACCTACATTCAATGCTTATACACAAGAATATACGCAAGCAGGGTTGGCTGTCAATATCGCTGAATTACCGTCCCCGATTCTAACACCTTTCAACTGACTATCGTTATCGCTTAAATACCGTTACCGATATTCTTGAAATACCGTTATCCGTAAAATACCGTTACCTTAAAATACCGTTACCGAAATAATCTAACAAGATCTGAACAAAAAAACTTCTGTAAATAGATATATTTTCCCAAAGTGTGATCATAAACTAGACAGTCATTTAAACTCGGGCATAATGCGGTTAAAAATTGTGGTGTGCATTAACATTACCTGAATAATTAAAATAACGTTATCCTTAAAATGCCGTTAGCAAAATAATTGAAAAATCTTTTTCCCTAAAATAAAGTTACCGAAATATCTAAAATATCGTTACCGCTAAAATACCGTTAGCGAAATAAATAAAATACCGTTAACGCTAAAATCCCGTTACCGAAATAACTGAAGTATAGTTTCCCCTAAAATACCGTTACCGAAATAATAGAAAATAGCGTTACTACGACCAATAACCACATAGAATCGGTTACCATCCACGGTCATGATCAACACTTAAAAACAAAAAAAAACCCACAAAATATTGTTGTTGTTTTTTTGTTTTGTTTTGTAATACAGTATGTATGTACGGCCCTATGCTCCTTATAGGAACGACGGGAATATATATATATATGTATGTACGTATGAATTAGTAGCAATCGCATGCAGAGTTGCCAGGTTTGACGATTTGTCGTCATTTTGATGATATTTAATACCCAAAATAACTAAATGAATATTTGACGACTTTTGCTTCCAAAATGACGATTTTTTGACAATAATTTAATATGTCAGCAAGATCTATTTATTTATCATTCTCATAAAATCGCCGGCTCGATTATTAAATTTATATTATTTCGTTAAAAATTGAAAGCAAAAACATTGTTTTTTGATCGATAGCTAGCTTTTATATGCTAATATGATGTGAAATACAATTTTGCAAAAATGCAAATCCTAGAATTGAATAAAACTTAATCCAAACCGCATTTATTTTCTTATAAATTCATTACGGGTTTAGCTTAATTTAGTTTCTGTGTTTATATGTTTAGAACATTTCTTTAAATTTTTATAAAATTTAATTGGAGTTAGATTTAAATAAAAATAAAAAAATTTTCATGTTAAAACACAAGGCATGGACTTTTTTTGCGAAACAAACAGATCTCTAGCCCGAATATATTTCATGTTGAAAGATGATATATATACAACTTTAAATGAAACAAAATAAATCCAAAAATAAATCCGGTGCTTAAAAAACAGGCCTAATAATATAAATAAAGTGCCAAAATTTAATAATTAAAAATATAACATTAAGTTTGTTCGATAACACAAAAATTTGTACAAGTTTTTACTGGAAGGTGTTCGTTTAGACAAATACGCAGTAAAAACTGGTAAAAAGAGAGAGTAAAGTGACAGTTTGATGCCAAAGAACTTACAAGTTTTTACTGGATACATTTTTGCCAGAAAGAATTTGTAAGATGAAAAAAACATATGACTAAAAAATAAAAAAATATGCTTGTATTTTTAGTAAACAAAAATTAAATTAAATTTTGGCTGAATTTCAGTTTATGGGGGACACCCCTAGAGAAAAAATCTGAATATGCCATCCCCTTCAGAATGTTCCCAGGAGTACGAAAATCATAATGAATAAGGGGGCTCACGCCCCCTATGGGCGTGGCAGTCGAAAAACGACCCGGCCCACCTACGTAGACAATATGGGTATCAAATGAAAGCTAATGTCTTCACGATTCCAAAAATAGCCATAGTTGCCAGATAGGGCGGTTTTTGCAGCCGATACGGCCATTTTTGTTAAATAGGGGCGGGGGTGAAAAACGACCCATGCCACCTACATAGGCAATATTGGTATCAAATGAAAGGAAATGTCTTCACGATTCCAAAAATACCCGTAGTTGCCAGATCGTCCAGAATTTGAGAAAGGTATGTTAATTTTTATAAAATGGGGGAAGGACTTTTTTTTGTTTATTTCTTTTTAGCTCGGCCAGAGGCCGAGCACTCGAGATCCCCGCCGTCTAGAATTAAGACATACTGGAGTTAAAAACCCCTAAGCCCGGCCGTAGGCCGGTCATGCAGAAAAGACAGTGAAGATGAGGATGAAGACGACTAGATGCAGATGGCATCTTGGCCGTGAGAAGCGTGGAAACTCACAACTTTACGTGAGTTCTCATGCTTCTCCAAGGGGATTGATTTACTATGACCTCCACGCGGTAATCCCTGGGTAACGCTAACAATAGTAATCTTTTCGCACAAAATGCTCATTTTTGTTTGATTTTAACAAAATATAAGCAAAAAAAAAGGAAAAAAAAAATTTCCCCCACCCCAAATTTTGCCAAAATGGCCATATCGGCTACAAAAATCGCCCGATCTGGCAACTACGGCTATTTTTGGAATCGTGAAGACATTAGCTTTCATTTGATACCCATATTGTCTACGTAGGTGGGCCGGGTCGTTTTTCGACTGCCACGCCCATAAGGGGCGTGAGCCCCCTTATTCATTATGATTTTCGCACTCCTGGGGTCATTTAAGGGGGCGTGGCATTTTTTTTTTTTTTTTCCAGGGGTGTCCCCCATAAACTGAAATTTTGCCTAAATTTTAATTGTTTATGGATTGAAAGTGAAAATGATTAAATAATTAACTATGGAAGAAGTTAAAAAACATTTAAATTATTTTTGGTCGATAATTTCAATTAACTTTTTCCTTTTCCATAATGACCAGTTGATTTTTTTTTAATATTTAAAACAAGCTATTTTATCTAATTTAATAATTCCTACAAATTTTCTGTTCGTTTACTTTTTGTAAATTTGTCTTACTATTTGTAATTTTGTTACTGAGTAGTTTTTACTGAACTTTACAGGAAAAGTAATCGAACAGACTTATTGTTAAAGAATTTCCAAATTTTGTAAAAGAATTTAATATTTAAAAAGTTGTGCCACTGAAATGTTGTTCACAGAATTATGCAGATATAAGTGTTTAACAGTTCAAGTGATAAAATTAGTTTGATTTAAAATTGTATTTATTTGATCTTTCAACATTATATTTTTGTTATTTTATTAATTAGTAATCATATAATTACAAGTTATATACTATTACCCTAACCGAGCACTAGCTACTATGGCCTTCGGCGCGTTGTAGCGAAAACAGATCAGTGCCTCTGGTGGGAATCGAACCCACGACCCCCGCACTGATAAGCCAGCACGCTACCAACTAGCCTACTGGGGCACACTGTTTCAACATTTTATAAATATGAATATCGTTGTAAAATATAATGATTTTCGAAGTTTAAACCAAAGAGAAGTGTCAAAAATCGTGTTATATTACAACGATAACACGTTAACATTTGAAATGTGAATAACATTATTGTATTTTATTTTTTATTAAAACTTTATCCCTCTTCTAACAAATATATTTTATTTTGACGATTTTTCAAAATATGATGACGATTTTGACGATTTTTTCTAGAAAGTTTGTCGTTTTTATGCTTTGCAAACCTGGCAACACTGGTTATAAGTGCAAATGCGAGAAGCCCTCGAAAAATTGTTAAGCTAATTTATAAAGTATGCTTTTGTTTTCCATATACCAGGCTTGCCATATACCTTTTTTTGTTAACCCCAACAAATCAAAAAATCACCAATAAGAAAAAGGTAGAAACAAAATAGTTTAGTTAAAATTCTTTATTTATTTGACTGCATTAACCGGAGTTGCCAGACACATTAATCGTTATCAGATCAAAAAAATATCCAGGAACAAAATCCCCGAATCCAACAATGTAAATTCATAACTTTTTTTCGTACACTATTTTTACTTATTTTCATTCTCAACCTTTAATAAATTTGCAAGGAAACTCTTACATTCTAATTACATTTATTAAAAACCCCATTCAATTTAAAGGACATTCACTTTCAGAACTTTTTTATTTAAGACATATAAGGTGCATACTTCATCTTTAAATCTTTTGATTATATGCATTTGTTTTCCTTAAAAGCCCTAATTTTTATTTGATACATACAAAAATAATCTAAATTAAAGTATTGATGTGTAAAAACCAATCGAATTTTGGGAAAATTTCTTAGGGTTCTTATTCTAGGAGTCGTAAACGAGAATTGCACAAGCAACTGAGCTGAAAAACAATAATTTGAAATACCAGTTTCTTTAATTTTTTGTATCTCGAAAACACTCGAAAGATTTTCTTTTATAATTTTTGACAAACTTAGTTTCATCACACTTTCCGTTTTACTTATGTGATGTATAGTATAAACACATGTGTTGTAATGTAAACTGGCATTTCATAATTATTTCATTATGTATGTCTCCGCAAGTGTATTTTTGTTCCCTTAAATTTATCTAAAATTCTGATTATTCGAAACTGTTTTTATGCGTTTGTATTCATTGCATCTCTTCTAACGATCCAAAAATATATTTTAGTAACTTTCTTTCATTATTATATAGGCAAAGAGACAAACAACAGGCGAATTTTACAACAGTTTTTTTAACATCATAAGGAACTATACAAATATATATATTTTTCACTACACGTTCTTCTTTAGGTAATCAGAATAACCTTTGAATACCCACTGCAGAATTTCAGATTCATTTTAGTAAACTTTAATTAAACATTTTTTTCTTCTGAAACATCCCAAAGACATTAATCAATCAGTCATATTTTGTTTTACTTATAAAAACAACATTATTTTTGTTATTTTTACAAAGAATATAGATATTAATATTGTTTGCACTTTCCCTGGTTTATGAAAACACCGAGATGGAGGGTATCCAAAAATTCGTCACAGCCGAATTTAATCTTTTTTAATACCAAATTCGGCACATCGGACTTTAATGCTTCCACTTGTTTTTCTATTCTTATCGTATCGTAGGTATATTGATGTATAATATTTTTACAATATCATGTAATGTTTTCATATGCAGTTGTTGTAATATTTATAACTATTTTTGTGTTTAATCAAAGAGTATATACAAATAGAGAGACTACACTTCCCACGCCTCTCAGCAACGAAATACCGAACTCGGGCAAGCAAATGAAACCATTTGTTTACACTAAATAATAATTGCAACATATTGATAAAAAAAAATTGTTGCTTGAAACACTCACTTTTATTTTGTTTAAATTTTGTTATTTTCTATTAAAATTTAATGTATTTTAATTATATCTTGCTTATTTTATCGTAGTTAAAATTTAAATAAGTAAACATTTTCTTAAATTATTATTCAAAAACATAATAAAAATTAATTTAAACTTTAAAACTTCTGCAACATGTTTTCATTTGCTCGATGCGAGTTTACGAAGAAATAAAAAGAGGGCAGATTGAGAGAGACTGAGGTGCATAGAAACCCATTGGTTTCATCAGTTTTATGAAAAAAAAAAGCAAGAAAAATATGTCAATGTGTGCATTTATTTGAATATTTTGAATAAATTGTACACATTATTCAACCCACTGTTGACGGAAAACATAACTAATACAAGGTGGCGCAAAACTAACCTTCCGATGTTTTTTGGCTGTAATTTAAAAAAAAAATTAAAAACTTTGATTCTTCTTGTGGATTATTTTCATTTGGTATTTTAACTTTTTTTACATCAAGTCGAGAATATGGTGTCATGTAAATGGCCGCCGCCACAGTTGATTGTCATTTAAGCCCTTTTTATGGCATTTGGCCAAAACTTCCGGCGATAGGTCCTCACATTCTTGACGGATATTGTCTTTAAGAGCTGCAAGAGTCTGAGGCTTGTTGACATAAACCCGCGACTTCAAAAAGTCCCACAAAAAGAAGTCTGGAGCGGTCAAATCAGGCGATCTTGCTGGCCAGTGCAAATCGCCAAAACGGGAGATTAGGCGCCCGGGAAATGCATCCTTCAGCATATCGGTTGTGGCACGTGCAGTGTGTGCCGTTGCACCGTCCTGTTGGAACCACATGTTTTCCAATCCCAATTCATCAAGTTGCGGCAAAAAGAACTCGTTGATCATTGCTCTGTAGCGCTCACCATTCACAGTAACCGTTTGGCCAGCGACGTCTTCGAAGAAAAAAGGTCCGATGACTCCTCCAGCGAAAACAGCACACCATACAGTGACTTTGAGCGGGTGTAATGGCTCTTCGTGGGTTACACGCGGATTTTTAGTGCCCCAGAAGCGTAAATTTTGCTTATTTACGTACCCGCTAAGATGGAAATGGGCCTCATCACTCATGATTATTTTTGATGAAAAATCATCTTCCTCTTGGTGGTGATTAAGGATGGCTTGAGCGTATGTTACACGCGATTGGTGGTCAGCAGCTTACAGCTGATGCACCGTCTGGACTTTGTACGGAAACATCTTCAAATCTTGTACCAAAATTCGCTGTAAAGACCGTCGACTGATACCCATTTGCGTGACACGTCGTCTGGTCGATGTCGACGGCGCTTCCATGACATCCTCGGCTACAGCAGCAATATTCTCTGCAGAACGTCTACTTCGGGGTCTGCCACGCCTGGCAGCATCTCGTGTTGTGCCAGTCTCTACGAGGCGAGCGGCTAAACGTCGCAGTGTTTCACCAGTAGGCGTTGGACGGCCAGGAAATCTGCGACGAAATTCACGTTGTGTCAAAGTCACCGACCGATTATTGGTCAAATAAATAGTCACCAATATTCCGCGTTCTGGAGCAGTGTAGCGTAACATTGTTTATTAACGTGTATTTCGCATGTGTTTACTACACAAATGTCAAAACAGAACTGACATTAGGGGCCAATCGCAAAATTTATAGCATTTTCTGATAGGAGGATTACTTTTGCGCCGACTTGTACATATATATAAGAGCTGTCAAAGGATTTGTGTGATTTTGCTAAGCTAGGTGATAAAATGCATTTAAAATTTCTAGAATTCATTAAATTAACCCTTAAATGCTCAACAGCGTCGATTTGGCTAAATATGTAAATTTATGGTGTGAAATGTTAACTTAACAAAAATTGCGTAAAACGATTTTTTAAATATTTTTTTTAAGCTTTTTATAATCGAAAAAACAAAAATGATAAAATTTTGCATTAACCCTTTCACAAAAAAAAAGAAGAGACATGTGTATGGAAAAAAAAACTATTTGAAATCTTACTTTTGCCTATAAATACTATCGGCTACTCCACGATAGATCGGCCAAAATTTGGAAATGTGTCTTCCGTTTTAATTATATTTTCCACACACAAACTCTATGCAGCCACTTAAAGCTTGCCGTTTTTATTTTCTCGGAATTTGTAAAACCCCATGTTATTATTCACGATTTTCTTTTTTTGAAAAATACATAATATGCAAAAAGTGTTTAAGTTGGAACATTCGTAGTTTCTTTAATATATATATCGCATAATTACACAGAAAAAACTAAAAATGAGTTACAATTAAAAAATGTATTGAATCAATTAAAGTTTTAATTAATTTTGCACCTACAACGCAAATGATACTATTAATTAAAAAAAATGAGGACCTTTAACTGAAACTCTTTCAATTAAAATAATAATACTATCAATTAAAAATTTAAATGTTTTTTTACCAACTTTAATTAAAAAGTTTAATCAAATTAATTAAAACTTTAATTAAATCTCCATGCTGATTTAATTGAAAATTCTAATTATTTAGTTTTTTCCTACAAATCAAAAAGCAAACTAGGTTTGTAAATTCAATTTACGTTTTTATTAATATTTAATAGGGGGCTCACAAGAAGTGTACTAAATGTTGTATGTGTTGTATGTCGTATTTGAAATTAAAGATGGTAAAATTTTATTTAAAAAAATACAACAATAGATGATAGTGCAATACAACATTTGTACCTATGTTAATTGTACTATGTTCAAGTATGCCAACAGAGTGAAAATCTAACACAAAAAGCCCAAAATCTTCGTAAAATTAAAAACAAAATTTTACCATCTCTAATTTTCAAATACGACATACAACAAATACAACACTTAGTACACCTTGTGAACTCCTCTAATGTTATAATGAATGTAATATAATAAAAACTAATCACATTTCAAAAGCAAATATATGTTTCTTGGAAACTTCTTCTTTCGTGTAGACTTCAACGTGGCTTCAACTTTCTTGGTTTCTTCTGTAGCAAACAAAACACTCCTTAAACCACTTATTTCTCTTTTTTTTTATAAAATAAGACATTTTTAATAATATTAATTACATTTAATTTTAAGCAGACGCGCACTTTTTTAATTCTTCATAAAGTGTTCACGAAAACCAACTTAACTAATCGTCGTGTATAAACGAACATGGATTTCAACAAGAAGAGTGTTGTAAACTTTAACAAAAAACTATGATTTGGCGTTTTTACAGAATCGTTAAACTATTTAACTAATTATAAGTTATTAATTTGCATTACACTAATTTTTATTTACAAATAAAATAATAAATTGCTATAATTAAACGTTTGTTTGATGTTTTAGTCGTCATAAAGCGAAACAAAAAAAAAAAAAATGTTTTTTAATAAATATATTTATATGTTGTCAACACTGGTTAGATAAATTAGAAAATTCAATTAATATTTTAATTGAATCAATTAAATTTATTGTTTAAAATACTATTCATATGCAAACAATCGATTAATTAAATATTTTTGGGCCATAATTTTTTCTGTGTATCATTTAAAATGCATTGGAATGGTACACTCCTACTTTGAAACTGTGAATTATATTTTCTTTCAGCATCACAAATAAATGCATTTTTATGCAATTTATTTTGAAAATATATATATTTTTTTTTTAAATGGTGATGATCCGATGAATATAAAAGAAAATACGTCTATTCAAACTTTCTTCTCATGTTTCAATAAAACGCATAAAACCATGGATTTTTCGAAATGTTAAAAACTAAAAACATCAATATTTAAGTGGCTCCCAAGATAAAAAATTAGATTTTGGACGATCTTCGCTGGAATGGCCGTTATTTAGATTAGATTATATGGCACTATGCACAGCGACCAACTTAGGTCTTTTGTGCTGCCTAAAGTTACCCTAAAGATTCAAGCTACCTATAAAGCCAATAATCCTATTAGGCAAAATCTTCATAATGTCCATCGGGGAGACAAAGCGATTGCCAAGAAACTTGGCACGCCTTTCACATAGCCTCGGACATTCGCAAAGAACATGCTCTGATGTCTCAACTACCAGTTCGCAAAACCTACACTCATCCGTGTCCGAAAGACCCCTTTTGCGCAGGTGGTATCTGAGATTGCAGTGTCCAGTCAGGTAAGACACCAGGGTTCTCAAGTCACCCCTCCCGAGGGACAAGAGTCTCCTCGATCCTGCACTGGAAAATGAAATTAATATCTTAGCCTGTCGTTGGCCAAGAGAGTTTTCCCAATAGAGAGAGAGTTCTGACTCCCTCCACGACCCGAGCTTCTCCCTTACATACCCCAAATGTATACCACAGAATGGCCGTTATATATTTTATTTAAACTTTCTGAAATTATTTTTAGCCTTTTTCAATATCATAAAAAAACATTTTCTGAATTTTTAATTCATTTCGCACATTTTAATTCTTTCTAATTAAGTCTAAATACTTATTTAAAAATGTATTTTATAAAAGAGCGCTTGGGTTTTCTTAACACACTGGTGAAGTTTTCATCTTAACCCCTTAACGCCCCAATCAAAGCTGGCATTGAAACCCTGATTTAAACTAGTTTATTAAATAAGCAACGTAAAATTGTAATACAAAATGAATAAAAATAATTATAATATACATTGATGTTTTCTGAAGGATACACCCCCCCCCCCCCCCCTCAAATGGTACCCAAGTGCCAAAGTGATATGAAACTGTACAAACTAAATTTTTAACGCAAAGTGTTTTTTATACATTTTGTTGCATTGAAAGTGTGCTGTTCCTATGCAAAATTCAAAACTAATCGTATTATTGATATTTTAAGGATAATTTTAAACAAAGCAGTGCTGTGAATATGTGCTTACATTATCGTTTACATAGCGCTCTTCAATCTCTATTTTACAATATTTCCAATATTTCGTCTTCACATTGGGTGACTTCTTCAGGGAACAATTATTATTATATTATTATATTAAATCGTTATATTGAAAATAAACAAAAAAAAAAAAAACAAATGTTGCTTGTCCGTCTGTTTATTTTTTTTTTTATAATATTATTAACTGATAATTCTCAAAATGTATGTACATTCAAAAATATAAGTGTTTAGGTTTGCCACCTTTTAGTTAAGTAATCAATTTCATTCTCTCTCTATATTATATTAATATTATCGTTAATACAAATGTTTGGAATGTGAAATTTATTACTTAAGTTTTATTTGACAAAACTGAAACACTTATATAATATGAACTATAAACCAAATAAGAATTCCAAAGGTTTAAATATTTTAATATTTTTAAAGAAAATAAGTAAGCATAATTTTAAGAGGTTGAAATTGTTGACCTAAACCCAAGTAAGTTACGTATTTGGTTTTAGTTTTTTCATACAATTTAAAATTTCTTAACTTTTAGTTTAATAAATTCTTAAACTTTATGATTTTTTTGCTTTAAAAAAATATATTTTCTTTTAAATTTTTTAAAAATATTCACCCCATTCAAGAAAGGGAAATTAAAGAAAATGGCTTATTATTTTTGAGTTCATGAAAAATTAATATGAACTAAAATCAAATAAATTTGCTTTATTGCACTGATAGAATTTTCCTTCATAGTATTAATGAAACGATTTCATTAAAATCGGTTCATTGGTTTAATGAAAAATTTCATTAACTGAATGAAAACTCATTAATATTGGTTTTTTTTCATTAACATTTTGTATGATTTTTTCATAATTTCATAAAAAAAATTCATTAAAGCAATAAAACATTTTCAAATTTTTTTCAATAAAAATGTTGACTTGTAATAAGAAAAAAAAACTTTTTTTTGTACTATCATTTTGAAATAAAAAAAAAATTAAAAATTTCATTTAAACAGAATTAACTAAAACTTTGATATAAATATTTTTTTTTAATAAATTTGCCTAGAGTTTTTGACGAATTTGAATAGTTGGTCACTAAAGTCCAGGGAACAGATTCTCTAAGAAAAACTATATAGTTTTGTTCAAAACGAGACCTAAATTGTTATCGTTTTGACGATGTTACACAAAAACGTTATGCTAAACGATAATAAATTTTTGTTTTTTAACAACATTGTTAACAATATTTAGCATTTCTATCTGATATGGTATTAATTTGACTACAAAAAGTGGACTATAATCGTCGATCGCTCTACAGAATTCCAAACCAGATCGATAAAAAATCACATATTTTGTACCGACATATAAGAAAAAATTTCGTCTTTTAACACAAATTATAAAAAATGTAAATAGATTGAACAATTTTTTAAAAATAAAACAATAAAAACAGAAATAAATTAAAATTGTTTTTTTTTTTTAGTTTAGCTTGTAATATTTTAATACCTGTTTATTATATATAAACGATTTCTTCAATAATTAAAGTTCTTAATATACATAATTTAAAAATAGTAAAATAATTAAAATATTTGTTTTTTATGGATAAAAAAATTTTATTTTCAAAATTTGTAATTTTCGATCTGAAATCTAATCAGCTACTTTTAACATTTTATCTTTTTCGAATTCGTCAAAATTTATGAGCTTTAGCAACGATTAGGCTAGAATTAATGAAAAAAATTTCTTATACTTTATGAAATTTTCATTGGGTCAATGAAACCATTCATTAAAATTGATTTAATGAAACACATTTCATTGACTCAATGAAACGTTTCTTTGGGGACTTTTTTATGAAAAAATTCATTGGATTAATGAAGGAATTCATTAATACTACGCACAAATTTCTATCAGTGTGGTAATCAATTTTATTTATTTTTGGGTAAAATTGTATAAACTAAATTTTAGTATCATTTATAGTAACTAAATGTGCTAAAGTCCCAAAACTTATTTAACAAATTGTGAAAACAATCTGCTGTAAGCTTGTCCCTATCCGGATTTCATTCCTGCCCAAGGAAATCTTCAGGGGACTTTGTTATTAGAATTTCTAGAGATATTTGTTATGTTAAATCACAAACTCAATGAGAATTTCTTGTCCTCGTCTAGGAGCGAGATTCAAAATTTAAAATATCAAAGAAAAAACAAAAACAACAACAAAAAATTGTCACAATTGGCTTTGTCATCTTCCAAATACTACTCTGTTTTTTTGACAGACCTAGCATGTATGTTGTAAACTTAATTTTATTGATTTTTAAACAATTTTTTACCGACGTATCTTTAAAGACATATACATTTTTAAGAGATTATATCGGTCATTTACTTCAAGAACGTCACAACTCAAAGAACATGATTTTTGAGTTAATGACGCAGAATTATTCGTAATATCACGTATCATATTGTGTAAAAAATTCGTATTGATATTTTGTAAACTCACCTCTTGAGAGAAATTTTTTTCTTCAAGGTGGGAGTAAATTGAAAACTTTAAACTCGTTTTCTACACAATAAAAATTTTTGAGTTATGAAGTTATTAAAGTAAAAGATAGATATATTTTGATAGGAACGTGATATAGCTACGTAGTATATTAAAATTTTAAGTCGTGGATTAAAAAATTTTTAAATTTGTAATTCCAGGGTTCCCATATAATGATTTGAAAAAAAAAACTATCTTTAGCTTTTTTTAAACACATTTTTCAAAATAATAAACGTGATTTTATGGTATCGATAAAGACATATAAAAAAACTTTTAGAAAAAGAAAAATTTTCATTCAACATGTATTTTTAGAAAAAAATGTTTCCGTCTTTGTAAAAATGAAAGTATACGGAAATTTAATCCGTTTTTATTTTTAATATCAAAAATGTGCTATTTGCTCTCAACCACCAACATATTAATTGAAACATAAAATTTGAGCATTTCGAGTTGCAAAATAACAATTTTGAAAATTTTTTTAAAAAATTCTTAAAAATTGTGCGAAAGCAACTATCAAAATATTGTGCAATTTTTTTATAGATATTTGACTTGTTAATACACAAAAATTAAAATAAGTTTGATATTATTTTTATGAAAAATAAAAATTATGTTTTTCGACCTTAAATTGTGCAATGAAAATGAAAAATACTTAATTCATTCATCAACCTTTACATCTTGTTTTAAAACAAAACAAGTGTGAAATAAAAAGGAGAATAAAAACAAAAAGCGTGTTTTGTATATCTACCAAAGGTAGAGCTTGCACATAACGAACAAGTTTTCAATTTCAAAAAATGAAAAATACTTAATTCATTCATCAACCTTTACATCTTGTTTTAAAACAAAACAAGTGTGAAATAAAAAGGAGAATAAAAACAAAAAGCGTGTTTTGTATATCTACCAAAGGTAGAGCTTGCACATAACGAACAAGTTTTCAATTTATTTTTGATCAATGGTGATAATCTTTAACTTCGATCTCACATATTAGCTCTCATTTAGTGCGAAAATGAATGTTTGATGTTTTGCATGGGATTGTCACTTCTTTCGAAACGTGTTCTGATGATGGGAACCTAGAAAATTCCCGAAATAGATCTATCAACACATTCCTGAAAGTGGTCAATTTATAAATTTGAAAACAAAAACTCTATAGATTATATGTTAGGACGACAACATCCTAATAAAGAAATATAGAGTATGGCCTCGAACTTGAATAATTTTCATTTTCAATAATTATAATTCATTTAAAAAATATTAAATATTTAAGTGCGTACAGAGCGTCAAAGGTTCAATTCCAGTTACTTAAAGCACCACTAGAAGCAGCGAATAGGTTTAAAATTTACTGAAAATGCATATTGGGAATTCAACGTATCTTCCTACCAAGTTTTGTCAAAAAATTCAAGTATACGCTTGGTAAAAAATGGGTTAAGTACTCGTATACTTCAAGCTACAGCATTGTGTCATTTTTAGATAACTAAAATTTAATAAAATATTGCAAAAAAATTACATTAAAATGGTTTTAGGACTTTAATTTATATTGTAATGGAAAATTTAACGATTTTTTGTATTGGCAAACAATATAAACAATTTGTTTATAAAATAAACTTACATTTAGAATAAAAAAATTTAATATCCTGCTGACATTATTTGTTCAATAATAAAACGGAAATTAATAAAAATGTATTTATTGTAATTGAAAGTCAAACCATTATAGGCTTTTAATAAATATTTCCCCAGGGTAAATGTAAAAGGAAACTAAATTGTTATGAAAAATAAAAGGTTTTACGTTTTTTTGTAATATTTTTTAATTATTTCATTAAACAAATACTTAAAATATATAATTCAATTAAAGTCCTATAGCTATTTTAATGGAAATAACACTGTAATGTTTATTGGGCTTATTATATGCGATTTTGAGTGTCATATTTAAATAAAAGTCCATATTTAAGCAATGGATTTAATAACACTGTGACGCAATATTCAACTTTTTGACTCCAAACAAAAAAACACTTATCCCAGCCGAAAGTACTCGATGAGAGGAGAAAAGTAATTTCTGGATTTTGCTAGATTGGTTGCCGTTCATTTTTTATGAGCCTCTATAGTTTTTTCGCCAAATTCGATTTTGAGCACTTTTTTGCAATTTTCTTCTCTTTTTCGCATGGCCATAGCTCGAAAAATGCTGTGAATTTTTTTTTGCAGTCTTCAGCAAAGTTGTAGCTCTTGAATCGGCCAACAAAAATGATGAATATATTAAGTCGGAAAAACTTCATCTTCATGCTCAAACCCCCAAAAATGTCGAAAAAACTACCACTTTTTTCACCGATTTTTTCCGTGTGTCTTTTTTAAACTTTTGCTCAATAAAAACTATATAATCAAAAAAAAAAAAAATGAAAATTACATGGCATTTGTATGGCAAAATCCGTATCAAGGAGTGGTCGTATGAAGTTAGTATGTACTGGAAAGTTGTTCATAATTTTATAGGCTACATTTCTTCCCTTGATTGTTTGGTAAAATTTTCAATAGTTCAAGAGCTGTAGTCGAAAAACGGAAAAAATCGTTGAAAAAAGTGGTAATTTTTTTCGACATTTTTGGGGTTTGAGCATGAAGATGAAATTTTTCCGAATTAATATATTCAGCATTTTTGTTGGCCGAGTCAAGAGCTACAACTTTGCTGAAGACTGCAAAAAAAAATTCACAGCATTTTTCGAGCTATGGCCATGCGAAAAATAGAAGAAAATTGCAAAAAAGTGCTCAAAATCGAATTTGGCGAAGAAACTATAGAGGCTCATAAAAAACGAACGGCAACCAATCTAGCAAAATCCAGAAATTACTTTTCTCCTCTCATCGAGTACTTTCGGCTGGGATAAGTGTTTTTTTGTTTGGAATTTTTGTGTTGCACTGTGTAATCGGCCGCTTAACAATCGGCCAAATCGGAATAACTTCGGCGGCCGATTATTTAACTTAACAGCTAAACTTCGGCTTTTCCCGTAAATTTTTAACACAATATCGAATTAAAACGGCTAAACAAATATGATTTCAATATCAAAATTTGTTCTAATTGTCTTCAAATAGTCTTCGATCGGTATTCGATATACCTTCCATAATCCGTTCGTAAAAATCAAAAGTTAAAGTAAATAAATATTCGTTCAATAATCATGTGTACAAAATTGAAAATCATAACAATTTTACTAAATAAATTTTCTTGGAGAAAAAAAACTACATTTGGAGGAAAAAACTAAATTTTTAGTTAAAACTAAGTCGCTTTTTGTTGAAAACCGTTAATCCGATTTGAAAATGTTTAAATTCTTGCTTAGCATACAAAAATGAAAAAATTAAAATTATATTTCGCAAGTCGTATTTTGATTAAAAAAGTTTAAGAAAAATTTTCAAAAATCAAAACTTTGTTCGCGGGGCGCTACGAGTTAATGATTTCCGTTTTTTCTCAAATTCGCCCTTTTAGACCTAGTCTACAGTAATCGCAACAATAATTGATAAAAATCGAAAGATGAAAAAAGTTTATTTTGTTTTATTTTTAATCATTTATTTCAAATCGAATATTTGAATATTTATTTCACCTCAAAGTTTTGTTTTTCACCAGCAAAATTATTTTTCACCACACAAACATGCTATTTCACCAGAAAAATATTTTTTTACATCCAAAAAAGTTGTTTACCTCACAAACATTTTTTGCATCTCTGGAATGGGTTTTTCATTATTTTTTTTTTGTTGTTTCATTTGTAACTTATACATTAAGGTAGTCCCAAAAAAAAAAAAAAGGCTGGAAATCGAGAACTCTACAACATTTAATATATACCATTATGAAAACAAATATGGCCGGTAAAAGAAAATCTCAAAAAAAGTTTTGTTTAGAGGTCGCAGATCGAAATTGAAGTTTTAACGCAATACGTAGAATCAAAAAATAAAGACAAAAAATTAAAAATAACTATTATGATAGCGTAACATCAAATCTTATATATTTTAGCCTGCTCTGCATATGGGCAACTATCGCTCCGTTTTTCAGGCGGAGGTCCTCGCTATCTGTATCTGTGTGCCAGAGTGTCTGCGGAGGAGACTCGTAGGGCCACGATCTACATTCTATCTGACAGCCAGGCGGCACTTGGTGCCTTGAGGGCTCAAGATGTGTCGTCGGGTCTGGTTAATGAATGTATCGACTCTCTAAATCGTCTCGGACTTAACAACTCCTTGACACTTGGCTAAGGACCGTGACGGGTTACCTCACGGGACACTGTGGTATCAATTGTACAAGATGGGACGATCCTCTACGGATACGTGCAGGTTTTGTGAATTGGAACCCGAGACCTCAGAGCATGTTCTCTGCAAATGTCTGAGGCCCTCCGACAGGAGGGTGCGTTATTTTGGTGGTCGAATAGTGACGCGATCGGACGTTTGGAATTGTTTACCTGGTAGGATAGTTGGCTTCGTAGGGAGCCTGAACCTATAGGGTGTATTCGTTGGCAGCACAAAAAACCAACTTCTGGTCGAGGTGCATAGTGCCACTATAGTCTAATCTAATCTAAATATATTTTTGAGCGTACATTATGAGTATGAAAATCAAATTTAAATCGGAGTCGCAGATTTCGCGAAAATGGTAAATTTCATACAAAAAGTGTTCAACTTTGATCAAGTGATTTTCATATAATTTCCGCTGTAAAAATAATTTTTTTCCATGTATATATACATATATACATATATTTATATTTCTTTGGAAATATATATATCTATGCCGAAAATGATAGAAAAAACCAAAAAAAGCCAAAACTTAAGTTCAATTGCAAGGATATCCCTTATCCTTTCTAAAATTAAAAACAAACCCATACATTATGAAAGTCCTTGGTAACTAGATTACAAAACTATAACAAGTTGGATTTTTTAATGACATATTTTTCAGGTAATTAGAAAAATAATACAAAAAATCAATTTTTTTAGAATTTGTGAAAAACGCGAAGAACTAAAAATACATTTTTTTTCAATTTGGATTGCAGATTCCTAATCTTCATTTAAATTAAGCTCAAATTTGCGAAATCTGTTCATATAAGACTTAAACAAGCTGGATTTTTACTTACATCTTTTCAGAAAATTTGACAATTTTAACAAAATTTTTTATTTTTACGTATAATTTTTTTAAAAAATCGCGAATAACTTAAAGGGTTTTAAATTTTTTTTTTTAATTTTGATTTAATATTAATTTTCTGCACATCAATTTAGAAATTTGGAAAATTTTGTTAAGATATAATAATAAAAAAAAAAGTTTTAGAATTTCTTCTAGAGAGAAATTACTAATTCTTAAAATTTAAGTTTTTCTGCGAGCTCTAAATGTTAACGAATTAAGCTGAAACTTGGCACTTGGAGTTTATAGACATTATGAAAAAGGGTCAGATCGCAAAATCGGTATAAAGAAATTGGGTATAAAAAAAAATTGGTAAAATCAGTTTTAATTCATGGACTTATTTTATAGCAAATCTTTTCAATTTTAACTAATTTGATTCTAAACCGAATTGTCTAATTTTTTTTTTAAACTACAGACGTTTGCTTTTTTTTTTTGAGTGTAGTAGCAAAGTTTAAATTTTGTTTAGGTTATACTAGGTGTTTGTGGGGTTTTAACCACAAAGCATGTTGAAACATGTTGTTTGTTTGTATACAAAATTTACAAAGTTGTAGATTTTCTGTGTAAACTGCCGCATTTGACATTTTGAAAAATAATGTCATTGACATGATTTACAGTTAGAAACTAATTTGCTAATTTTTTTAACACAACATTCCGTTTTTTAAACCATGGCTAATTACACGGTGCCACAGTGAAAATATACTTGAAAGGCGAATCAGGTTGCAAATCTGGTTAAGTAGATCAAAGAGTTTAGAAAATAAAGAGATTGCAATACTCTCACTTACTGAGAAATAATATATAACTTGTGGCTATAAATAGGAATATCAATTTTTTTGCGACTTTAAATGGGTAAATTGACTTATTTTAATGTTGCTGCTGATAGTCTTCGAAATATTTGTTATGATTTAAGCTAAAATTTGTTCAATTTAGCTTTGGTTTTCCTTAAAAACGGCATGTTTCCTGTTTGCAGGCACAAGGTGTTTACAGAGAGTGAGAGCATTGCATAGCCATTCAGTAGATCCATTTACAATCCTCAGATATTTTAACACTCCCCCAAAATTATGTAGTTATTGTAAAAAAAAGCATTTTTTTAAGATTCCACAGTCAAACAAAAATTGAAAAGTTAATAAATATGGCAACGTCTTTTTACTTTCAAACGAATTTAGAAAGATACATATGAGTCATTCCATGTCAAACCGAACGATTTTTAACATCACGAGTTTTGTTTGCTTTGAAATTTGGCAGACGTATTCTTATTTCAAAAATATTTAACACATACTTTTGAAAAAAACTTAATTTTTTTTTATTAAATAAGTTATTTGTGTTTAAAAATTCAAAAATACTTGAAAATGTTCCGACATGTCGATATTTAAATTGATGTCTTTTAAAAACTAGAAGGCCGATTTTAAGTGTTGATGGTCTTGTACTCTACTATTTTTAAAAATATTTAAATACCCAGCAAAAATACTATTTATGGTCCCTTTTCCTACAAAGCCACAGTGGGGTGTATCACAAATATTTTGGAAATAATTTAGACATTTCTTACTGGCTGTTTGGATTGTCACGAAACTGCACACAGCCATAATCAACGTAATTTTAAGCTTAATTTTTAATTTTCCACTAGAGCAATTAGACTCCAAAGTAGGACACCTCTGGTATTCAACAATTTTGAGAGCTTGCCAAATTTATATTTATCAATCGATTTTCAAAAAAGAAACAATTTTGCAATCTGCTTGTAATTTCAAACAATAAATACGCTTAAAGTGTAAAATTTATTCACATTTTAAAAGCGAAATTTTGCATTTTTGCAATAATCTGGTGCGGTTTTTTTGGCAATGGAAAGGGCAAATTAAGTCCGATTGCTTTGAAAAGTGTTGGTAATATTAACAACAAGTTATTTAATTAAACAAAAAAAAATCTTCAATGTAATAACTTGTAAACGCTTAAAATAAAATGCCTCAAAATTTGTAAATTATAAAAAAATGTGATTTTTGTATTTGTTTTTGTCAAAAATAATCTGGGGATAAGAGACCCAGATTAAAAGTTTCTTCAGGAACACATATAGTTTTTATATTTTTCTGAAAGAATACTTAATATAGTAGCGTTTTATGAAAACTATATTCCCCAGTTGGCTATTGTTCTCCCCCAGAACCCTCCGAAATCAACCATTTTTTTTACTCAAATTTTAAATTTAATCATCTTTTTCTCTGAGTGCAAAACAGAAATTTTAAAATGAAATACGGGGAAATGTCCTCCAATTTAGTACAATATTTTTTTTAACATCGCTTTACATGTGGATAAGAAAGCGCCCTAATCGCGCCCTCTAGTGGTGGTATAATAAATTGAAATTGAAACATTAAAGCTTTGAATGCACTTTAAAGGTTAATCTTTTTCTAAAAATTTAATTTTTATATATTAACAATTCAAATATGAGGGCGGATTAATAAGTCCATGAGTTTTCGAACTTCCCTCGTAGTTTTATGAAATGCAACATTGCTCCCATTAAGTACCACCTATTAATAGACTACTGTCAAATTTTGAGCAATTTACTTTGCGTTTAACAGCTGTTCGAAACATACCTCGTGGATTTTTTTTTTAATGGAAAAAAGTGAATTTCCACTGCTCATTAAACATTATTTTTTGCGAAAAAAAAAACCGTCAATCAAACCAAGGAAAAGCTTGATAAATACTATGGGGACTCTGCATCATCGATTTCAATGGTAAAAAAGTAGTTTACTGACTTTCGTTGTGTTCGCACAAGTACAAATGACGCTGAACGTTCTGGACGGCCAATTGAGGTAAATACACCTGAAAATGTCGAAAAAATCCACGATATGGTGTTGGCCGATCGAAGAGTAAAAGTGCGTGAGATTGGTGATGCCATTGGCATTTCATACGGCAGTGTGGTTTCGATTTTAAATGATCAGTTGGGTTTAAGAAAGCTGTCCGCAAGATGGGTGCCGCGTTTGCTCTCAATTGACCATAAACGTAATCGTGGCTAATAAGGTGATGGCAACAGTTTTTTTGGATGCACGCGAGATAATCCACATCGATTACCTTTAAAAGGGGAAAACAATAAATAGTATGCCAACTTATTGGACCGATTTAACGAGGATAAAAAAAAAAACGACCCCATATGGTCAAGAAATGCCTATTTTATGGACCTCGAAAAATCCTATTTTGGAAGGGACACAAAAATTGGAGAAACGTTGGAGTAAGTGTACTGAGCTAAAAGGAGATTATGTTGAAAAATATTTTTTTTTTTTGCAAAAAAAACTGTGTGTCATTCAAAAAGTCACGGACTTATTGATCCGCCCTCGTATGTTTCACAAAATTTGCACAAAATTTTAATTGTTGTTTTTGCACTATTTTTAAGAATTTTTTAAAAATGTTTGCGTTTTTAGACAGTTTTTGAAAATTGTTATTTGGCTACTCTAATCACTCAAATTTATATGTTCCTTTGCTGGTTGCGAGAAAATAGTACATTTTTGATATTAAAAATAAAAACGGATTCATTTTTAGCATACTTTCATTTTTACAAAGACGAAAAAAATCTTGATTCAATTAGTAAATTTTATTCAAAAAGTACATGTTGAATGAAAATTTGTTCTATTTTTTTAAAAGTTTTTTTAGATGTCTTAATACATGCCAATAAATCGCGTTACACCGGTCTTCCTAAAATTTTCAGATATTTTTTGAAAAAAGTACTTTAAAAAAAGCGGGAAATAGTTTTTTTTCAAATCACTATATGGCAACGCTGGAATTAAAATTTAAAATTTTTTAAACCACTTTTGTGGCCATAACTTGAAATTTAAATATGCTTTTTACTGCGTTGTTTTATCAACATCCTATCAAAAGTTATAGGCTCTTAAAAATTGGTGTGTATTTAAAGACATGTTGGGTTAATGAACCTAAATGTGTTGGGTTAATGAACCTAAATGTGGAACCTAAAAGCTGCCCTATCTCACATTTAAAGGTCAAAAAGTGCGGTGAAAAATTAATATGTTTTTGTATGAAAACAGAGTTAAAGCAATCAAAAAAAAAAAACAAAAACCTCAATACCCATATTGCCTATATCGTGACCCTAATTTTTTAATTATCTAAATTATATGGAAATAAAGCTTTTCGGGAAAAGTTGCATAAAAACCAAAAGATTATGAATATCGGAAAAAGCTCAGACTCCCCCTGGGTTTAATTAGGTAAAAAATAATATCCATTATTTTTACCTTAATCCAACTACAATTTAAACACTTATTTGAAAGTGGTATGAGTTCTTTTTCAAAAATTAAGATAATGATGAGGTTCCATAGTACTTCATTCGTTGTAAAGAAGAAAATGAAACAAATAAAACCCCATTAAATATATTTTGTAAATCGTTGGATATACCTTTAAAACACCTTTTATTTGATACAGATTTTTGTATATGGGAGCAGTTTCGACCCTAACTTTTTAACATTTCAAAATGGAATTGGTACCATAAGGAACTGCGCTTTTTCATTATTTTTGTATAATTTATCACATATCCAAATTTAATTGAAATCTGAAAGAAATTAATCTTTAAATTTCCTATATGGTCTTTTTTTAAGTCCATCCGTCGGATATGTTATATATATCTTTTAAATGTTCTCAAATTTCCCTATAATTCTTATAATATTAAAAATATTTAAAAAAAAAGTCAAATTATGTAACTTTTGATCCCATTTGTGATTGCGCAATCTAAAAAAATTACGTTTCTAATAAATTTTTGTGCTCTACAACATATCAAAGTTTTATTTAAATTTGCGGGTTCACCACAGCTGTATTTTCTTTGTAAGTTAACATTTTTGAAGTCTGCGAAGTTTTAGAAAAGTGTGTTCTTAACAATTACCTTTAATTTTTTGAGTGTAGTAAAACTTCTGAAAATTGTAATGTGATCTACCCTACCAGTCCTACGTTACACACTACGTCGCTTTTCAAATTTATAAAATTTAGTTAATTTTGTAGCACCGTGTTATTAAGTATAAAAAATAGCTAAATATAGTTCTAAATGGAAACTATATATTCGAATAAGTCAAACTTCCATTAACAAAAGTTTATAAAATAAAACATTAAAAAAAAGCCATACACATAAAAATTTAAAATATGAT
Source organism: Delia radicum (assembly GCA_021234595.1). Lineage (NCBI taxonomy): Eukaryota > Metazoa > Arthropoda > Insecta > Diptera > Anthomyiidae > Delia > Delia radicum. The sequence goes on from CM037851.1 coordinate 95,515,397, forward strand.
TTTCGAGTTGAACAGGCCAGCAAACATACAAAACATACTAGTTTTATCACTAGGGCAACCAAAAAAAAAAACAGCGCTTAAGAAAAGCCATTTAAATATAAAAATAAGCCATTAAATTTAATAATGAAACGTTAATTTTATAACTTTTTATTGCAACTTTTTATTGCAAATAAAATTTGTGTAAAATTTGTACATTGGAACTTCGTCAGTCAAACAAAGGTGCAATGGAGAAATTGTTTTTTCTAAGCTTCAAAGTTAAAATAAGTCAAACATGGGCGGATTCAATTACATTTCACAATCATTCACTTGAGAAATTTTTCAATATCATTAATAATTTCAAACCTACGCTCACACTTGTAGGCTTAAACACTTCCTTAGAAAATTTGTAAAATTTTAAATACCAAACATGGGAATTAGTAACAACATATGGATATTTAATTACAGGGCAATTACTCAAGTACACCCAATTACATGTAATTAGACGTAAAAAGTAATTGGCCTGTTATTAAATACACAAATATTGTTATTATATCCCATGTCTGGTATTGAGAAAATTGTAAATTTTCCAAATGTGCTTTTAAGCCAGCAATTGTGAGCGTAGGTCTGAAATTATTAATTATAAGGAGTGAGATCGAATAAATCCTAACACAGAGTATCACTTATAAATTTTTTATGTTTAAAAGTTAACTTTTCTTTTAAACAAGTTATCTTTTAAAAAGTCATTACTTTGTTTACAAATTGACTTTGAACAAAAATTATATCAATGACAGTAGTGTATCCAACTCTATTGATTCATTGGAGCATCGTCGGAATGTGGGTTGTGTGCCACTTTTCTATCGATATTACAATGGAAGATGCTCATCTGAGATAAGTGAACTTATTCCACGAGTCCGAGTTTTTATTCGTAATACTCGCTTATCTAGTAGAGCACATCCTTTTGTAGTTGATTGTTCTGTGTTTCGCACAATGCATTACAGAGAAAGTTCGTTTTTTAGTCGAACAATTCGTATGTGGAACAAACTTCCCGCAGAAGTCTTCCCTGTAACTTACAATTTAGAAAAATTTATATCAAATATCCACAAACACTTCTCCATCTTTCCTCCTTCCCATACCCTATTTTCCTGAGCAATACAATGCACTGCATGAGTAGGGGGCATCCCCTGAGTATTGGTGAAATTATAAAAAAAAAAAAAATGGACTTTGAACAAAAAGTGAAAACAAAAAAAAGTAGCATTTTTACAAAAAAAAAAAAACTTAAATTTCGTAGAAAAAATATGTTTAATTGTTCAGAACGCAGAAAAATTAAATTATATTAAGATTCTTTTTAAATTATTGATGAAGGCTACAAAGCAACTTCCCAATACTGTGACTTTTTTTGGAAATGATCTGCTCCTATCAATTAGGGCACTAAAAATGGCAATAAAAAGCTCCTTTACTCACTTTTTGTTCAGCTACCATTTGTAAACAAAGTAATGATCCGATTTCGCTAATAATTTATACACATCATCTGGCGACTTTTTAAAAGATAACTTGATTCAAAAAAAGTTCACTTTTAAACATAAAAAGAGTTATAAGTGATAATCTGTATTAGGATTTATTCGATCTCACTCCTTATAATTAATACAAGTGAAATTTTACAAGTGATTGATTATAAAATGTAATTGCCGCCGCCCATGTCTGCAATAAGTTTAAAGTTTATCAAAGTTAAAGTAAGTTTTTTAACCAACAACATAAAACATTTAATTTTTAACCCAAAAAATACCTCAAAACAGCGATGGGCAAAAAAGAGCAAAAAGCTCTCTTTTAACAGAAAAAAGCCAGTTTATATTTACAAAATAAGCTAAAATAAGCAAAAATCAAAAATAAGCTGAATAAAGCTCTAACAAATATAGCTTAAAATGTTCATAATTCCATGATCAGAACTTGTTTTACTCTAAATCAGGGGTGCCCACGGCCTATGCGCTTGGTACTCAATTGTTTTTGTAAAAACACTTAGCTATAGGCTGTGTGTTTTAATACACATATAGAGCGCTCATCACTAGCAATACGAAATACACAAACAACTTTGTCTTATTAGTTTTTTTTTGTCGTTCTTCACTTTATACACGCAAGCGCAAAGCAACAACACTTTCGTATGCTCTTCCATAAGGAACTTCTGGGCACTCCTGCTCTAAATAGTTCTATGCTTTATAAAAAAACAGCTCTAGCTGTCTTTTTGGCTGTTTTTACACATACTTGCTGATTTCCAGTTTTTTTAACATCTCTACTGCGTTAGACGTATATATACTAGGTTGTCCCAAAAAAAATAAAAATTTGGATTTTCTCGGAAGATCTTTCCTAATTTGGATACTCATAAGGTAAAGTATTTTTGAGAATTTTATCAGATTTTTCGGAAGTGGTTTAGAGGTCGCGCAAACCGATTTTGTACCAAAAATCGAGCTTTTTGGGCTTTTATTAAATTATTCTTGAAAATTGCTATAAAATCGGTAATTTTTCGACTTCTGAGTAAATATTCTTAAAGAAAATTTTCCGATCTTTAATTTTATGTGCATAAGTAATAAGTTTCGTCAGGGATTTTGCACATTTTGATACATTATATAACAGTTTTTGTAAATTTTCAACAAATATGAAAAAGAATGCTTTATAACTTTTAAAATTTGTATGAAGACCAAAAAAACTAATGATGCAGTTTCAAAGATTATGAAGTTTTAAATAAATTAGCAGAAAAAACAATATAATTTTCTCTTACCGTTCTCGAGTTATACCCTTTTAAAGCTTTGCACCCATTGTATGAAATTTTTAGTACTATACGATTTGGGTATCCGATTTGTTGTAAACTTTAGATTATGAGATTTGAAAATGTATTTATTGTATGTCAAAGCTTAGTTTTAAGTGTTGTCAAGTTGTGGACAGCAAAAAAGTAGCCAAAAAGCCGTTATCACTAGGTGGCACTGATATGGCTCGAACTAAAATTCATGACTTATTGGATTTGGGGGAACTACAACCCTATTTTTGGCAGATAGTCTATAGGTTTAGAGATAACAAGTCACAATACAATTAAAATTTTTGTAAACTGATAAGTGGAAGATACCAAAACTTTGCGTTTAATGCTTAGAAACCTACATTTTTTTTTTCTTCTTTATTTAAACAAATTTAGATAAGTTTTGCTTAACGTAGGTTAGTTAATGTTAAGCTTATTTAGTGACTAACTAGTAGTTCATTTATAGATATTTATAAACCTACATGAACCAAGTAATAACAACGAATTAGTGAAAGAAAATTTAACAGAAGACATGATTGAAAATAAACAACTTCAGTGTTAGAGGTTTAGAGGCAATCTCACCTATAAAATTTAACCTATAAAATTTAAAAAGTTAAGGCATAAATTATTCTTCTTACAATGATATAACAACAGTCCAAAAATTAGCCTTTTTGTGCTTTTAGATAAAAATATAAGGCAATTTTCGTTTTTCGAAAAACGCGAAATTGAGCGAAAACGCACCTTAACTTTAATATATATTGACGAAACTTTGAAGCTTTGATAGTGTTACCAAATATAATATTTCTGCAAAATTTCATAAAAATCCGTCCACTCGTTTTCAAATTAAGATGATGTCCTTTATAGGTATCCTTTTAAAATCCTGTATGTCCTTGGACCAAACTTAGAGCATTTTCCAAAAGTTTAAGCTTTAATCTTCCTTTGTGTGGAATATGAATGGTTTCATGTTAATAGAAATGTATTTTAAGGACTTTTCAAAATTGTGATTATTTCAAAATATTTATTTTTTTAAATTACCGAAAACTTTAGCTATAACGCTTTCTCGCTTCCAAACCGTGACATGTACAAAAAACATTACTTCGCAAAATATGTGGCTAACTTCATTCTCTATCGATATAGCATACATTTTAATAATAAAACATTTTTCTGGCGAACTTATGGCCAATTTAAAATACCCCGCCTAGAGGCAGGCTTGCCGGTTAGAGGGTTAATAGGATATTGTCCTAACAAATAATTCAAATTTATTAATTGCCCACTTTCAGGAATGTGTTGATATATCTATTTCGGGAATTTTCTAGTTTCTCATCATCAGAACACATTTTGAAAGAAGTAACAATCCCATGCAAATCATCAAACATTCATATATTGATATTTCAAAACGTGTTCGGATGATGGGAACCTAGAATATTCCCGAAATAGATCTATCAACACATTCCTGAAAGTAGTGAATTAATAAATTTGAACACAAAAACTCTATATTTGTTAGGACAATATCCTTAATTTTTATTTTCAATGAAAATTATATCAAACTTATATTTAACTAACTTGTAGCAATTTTTTTGCTGACATCGCGTTTTCAGCTAAAATTTTAGTTAAACGCTTTTAACAAAAAATTACTTTTGAACTAAAGTTTAACTAATTTGCGTTGCTACAAAAATTGTGCTGATATGTCACAGCTTATATGGACGAAGTAGAGGAAAAGAAAAGATACAAACAAACACAATCATTATAAGACTTTCACAAAATGCAATCGAGATTGATTACGTTCATTTAATTTTTTCTTTTCAAACACAGACACAGACACGCTAAAGATCTCATTAGAACACGAAGTTTTAGAAAATATAGCCTCCAGAATAGGCAAAGTGTTAACAAACAAATCGAACACGTGGCTAGGGTCTTTTCCTAACAAGCATCATGACGTTATTAAACTTTGAAGACCATAAATGTTTTATTTATATAAAAAAAATTAGTATTTACTCTGGATCAAGTAATATTTTATACAGTTTTACTAGTTTGTTTTGTTTTTATATATATCGAGATTATGTTTATGTTATTTTTTATTTATAAAGAGCTTCCAAGCTCCGAATATTTACAAAAATAAAGCAAATCAAACATATTAGCTATGATGATACTAGTATTTCGAACTGGCTAAAGAGCTCATCAGAACCCCAAGTTTTAGAAAAGCTAGAGCCTCCAGAATAGGCAAAGCTTTAACAAAAAACCTATTAATTATCAATTTTACTTCATCCATTTTGATAAATTTGAAATTTGAAAATTGAAACAGGCAAAAATAAAATACGCTTTGGTGCTAAGCCAATAAACCGCTACATATGATTTTTTTTTTAACAATTTCATTGAAGTCCAAAAATTAATAAAAGGCTACATTGAAATAATTGATAAAATATGTTGAATACTTGAGAATTAGATCTTAAAACTAAAGTTTGAAATGTATGAAAATTATGAAATTTTATGAAACAATAAAAAAATGAAGTCTTTTAAATTATTTCATAGCTCTAAAGAATATTTTCATTAGAGTCACGACCAGATAATTTATGAAATCGAATGAATTGTTTTTTATGAAATTATGAAATTTTATGAAAAAAAAGTTTAGAAAACCTTTTTAATATTAATAAAATTTCTGGATATAATGAAATTCTTCGTTGAATCTACGAAAATGTATGAAAATTAATGAAATTATGAAATTTTATGAAACAGGAAAAATTAAGTCTTTTAAATAATTTCATAGCTTTAAAGAATACATATTTTCATTAAAGTCACGACAAGATAATTTATGAAATCGGAAAAAGGCTACATTGAAATAATTTATAAAATATGTTGAATACTTGAGAATTAGATCTTAAAACTAAAGTTTGAAATGTATGAAAATTATGAAATTTTATGAGACAATAAAAAAATGAAGTCTTTTAAATTATTTCATAGCTCTAAAGAATATTTTCATTAGAGTCACGACCAGATAATTTATGAAATCGAATGAATTGTCTTTTATGAAATTATGAAATTTTATGAAAAAAAAGTTTAGAAAACCTTTTTTAATATTAATAAAATTTCTGTATATAATGAAATTCTTCGTTAAATCTACGAAAATGTATGAAAATTCATGAAAATTAATGAAACTATGAAATTTTATGAAACAATAAAAAAATTAAGTCTTTTAAATTATTTCATAGCTCTAAAGAATATTTTCATTAGAGTCACGACCAGATAATTTATGAAATCGAATGAATTTTTTTTATGAAATTTTATGAAAAAAAATTATGAAAAATTTTTAAATATTAATAAAATTTTTGGATATAATGAAATTCTTCGTTGAGTCTACGAAAATATATGAAAATTAATGAAATGATGAAATTTTTGAAACAATAAAAATATTTAGTCTTTTAAATAATTTCATAGCTCTAAAGAATATTTTCATTAAAGTCACGACCAGATAATTTATGAAATCGGCTGAATTTTTTTTTTTAGAAATTTTATGAAAAAAAAGTTTATGAAAAATTTTTTAATATTAATAAAATTTCTGTATATAATGAAATTCTTCGTTAATTCTACGAAAATGTATGAAAATTAATGAAAATTAATGAAATTATGAAATTTTATGAAACAATAAAAAAATTAAGTCTTTTAAATAATTTCATAGCTCTAAAGAATATTTTCATTAAAGTCATTAATATTTATAAAATTTCTGGATGTAATGAAATTCTACGTTTAATCTACGAAAATGTATGAAAATTAATGAAATTATAAAATTTTATGAAACAATAAAAAAATTAAGTCTTTTAAATAATTTCATAGCTCTAAAGAATATTTTCATTAAAGTCACGACAAGAAAATTTATGAAATCGAATGAATTTTTTTTTATGAAATTATGAAATTTCATGAAAAAAACTTTATGAAAATTTTTGTAATATTAATAAAATTTCTGGATATAATGAAATTCTTCGTTGAATATACGAAAATGTATGAAAATTAATAAAATTATGAAATTTCATGAAACAATAAAAAATTAAGTCTTTTAAATTATTTCATAGCTCTAAAGAATATTTTCATTAAAGTCACGACCAGATAATTTATGAAATCGAATGAAATTTTTTTTATGAAATTATGAAATTTTATGAAACAATAAAAAAATTAAGTCTTTTAAATAATTTCACAAGATAAGATAATTTATGAAATCGAATGAATTTTTTTTATGAAATTATGAAATTTTATGAAAAAAAAGTTTATGAAAAATTTTTTAATATTAATAAAATTTCTGTATATAATGAAATTCTTTTGAATATAAGAAAAAAAAACTAATATCATGAAAGATACAAGGCAGTTGCCTTGGAAAGCCACATATTTGTTTAAAGACATAAAATATTATGTTGTATATAACTTTGAAGAAAAAAACTACTTCAACATAAAATCTTTATTATATATCTTAACCTTTTTTTTCACAAATAGACTTCAAAGTTGAGTTTCTTTGTTTGTAGGCAGGCCTCTTATCTTTTAATACAAATCTATTTTTATTGAATAGTGAAAGTAAAATGTCATCAGATTAATGGAGCGTTTAAAGGTTACACAAGCTTATCAACAACCAGAAAAAATAAGTCAGAAAAAAATCTAAACCCAAACAAGAAAAGGAAAAAAGGTAACTATCATTAACTTAAGTAAATGTCATTAGGACGAGTACGGAGTTAGACAGCCATTTATAAGCTTAAAATATTGACTATTTGAAAATGTTGAATAGAATTTTGTTGTTATTTCAGATTTTTCATTATAATACGAGAGATTTGTGATCTTTGTTGTTGATAAATCGTTGAAGATTAACAAAATTAATTATCTATTAAACGCCCCCAAAATCATAAAATTTTTGAATTAAATATAGTATTTAAGTATAATAAATTATGTACATTAGACCGACTCCCGAAAAAAAAGTTTCTTTCGTACACCCCTCAAAATGTACTTTGGTTTGTTTTATGGTGATCCCCAAAATATTTCGTGTCTAGAGATCCCGATAGCTGGAATGTTTTCAAAAATGGTATTTTGTTTAGGTATTCAAGAATTTTGTACTTTAACTACACACTGAGAAATAAAGTGCCAACCGAATTGAAAAGTGTATTTTAATGGTAACAACTTATTAGTTCTGTTAGTACAACGATATTTACATTAGATTTCTAAATATTTTGGGTGTTGCAACTAAAATTTAGTTGAAGTAACTAAACTTTGTTGTGATTACGAATGTTTAGTTGTACCCACCGACTGAAATTCGTAATAACCGAATTTGAGTCGCAGTAACCGAATTTCAGTTGGCAAATAGCTAAATTTTTCTCTGTGTGTATAGACAACGTATACAATATTAGTATCATATGAAGGCTATCCAACGGTATATAAAATATGTCAACGCATTTCCAGACATATCCTTTTTTCAGGGATATTCTGTACGGTTTTTTTTTTTATTTTATTTTTAGGTTTTCTGTACGGACATTTTTGTTATTTAAATGTCAAATTGACATATTTCAAATCCTAAGTCGATATAAGTAAAAACGTGTTTTAGCTTTTTTTTCAAATTCCCACTTGTTCGCGTTTTAGCAAAAATGCAATTTGGCGGGAAAACTATGTTTTAGTCCTATCAATATCGGTATTAAAATTTTTCTTTGTGCAAGTTCATAATCTATGTATGGAAGTATTTAGACCCGCTTTTTGCAAAAGCGTACGGAATAATTCTTTCAAAGGAATGAGTGTATTTTGTTATTGTAACAAAAATAAAATGCACAAAAAAAAATATTTTAAAATCGTGTGATCCCGGGTCATAGAATTAGATATTGAAAATGTATATTGGTTTATATTGTTTAAAAAGCACTTTCGTTTTCATAATGTTCGCGAATCCCACATAGAGAATTTGACGCACCCATAATGTTTTCGGGATCCATACAGTCCTTCGTTTAACTCATTGTATAAATCTTCTTGATTTACGTTATTGTGTTCTATACAATTTTCAACTTTTTATCACTCTTTATTTTCCACTTTTCTCACGATTTACAATATTTTCTACAACAAAAATAATATACAATTGTTTTTCCGAAGTGAAACACAAAAGTTTGCTGTTTCTCCGTTTTCCAACAATTATTTCAAAATTTGAACTTTCTGGGATTTATTTCATTATGAAATAACTCCCAAATGAAATAATTCCCAACCAGGTTTTGTTGGGAGTTATTTCATGGCATTGGATGTTATTTCACTTTTGTTGGGAATTATTTCATTTCCATTTTTAAATGTGATTTTATCGTTGGGAGTTATTTCATTTTTGTTTCGAGTTATTTCATTTCTATTAAAATTACATTTTGATAAATTTTATGCATTTGTAACGGTTCTTAAAATTGTCGTAAAGTAAATATTAACAATACAATTAGTTATTTTACCAAAAGAAACGCAAGTTCTTGCTAGAATTTTGGTAAGTAAAGATCGGTATTAAAGTGATTAAAAATAATGGCAAATCTTGAATTTGAAATAATGAGTGGCAAAAGAAGAATTAATAAAGTGTTGTATGTAAAAGGCGAAAATCAAATTTATTTAAAAAATTCGGAAGCTAGAGGAAGAAAATATTATAAGTGTTTCGAAGAAAACGTGTTACGACATAAGGTCCATGGACATTATACTCCAGTGTAGAGACAGATCAGTAATTTTGAAGTTTCTTTTGTGTCGCACGCAGAAAAACTTTATTTCGCGAAGCCACCTGCCGCTTTCTACGTAGGAAAAACCCCCTAAGAGCGGCCGAAGGCCACCACCCAGAAGAACTTGTTTTTAAAAAAAGATGTCGAATCCGTTGAAATCTTATATTTTTAAGACATCAAGTAATTTGTAAAAACAAGTTTTTCTGTGTGGCGGCCGCTCTTAGGGGTTTTTTTCCTCCGCAGAACGCTGCAGGCGGCTTCGCGAAATAAAGTTTTTTCTGCGTGCGATTATACGATTTATAAATTTAGTTTTATTTTGTAATATACTACTAAAGAATATTTAAAAAAGTTGTATTGATATACTTAATATTATTAATCTTTTTATTTTAAAAAGTCTGGATGCTATGCCCCATTTGAAAGTGACATAATGTCCAAAAAAAATAGATTTTCCAAATTGTCATAAAGTCCATGTACATTATGACACTTTTCGAGTGACATATCGTCCATGGACATTATGTCATTGGACGTTATGACATGCTACCTCTGGAAAGCAGTGCGTACGATTCGCGTAATGCGGCGCAACCGTGTTTTGCGTCCTATAGGCGCGAAATTTTATTTTAACTTTTAAAACAAAGATTATTTAAGGGTTTTCTATAAATACCCAGCAAAATAAAGTGGAAGTAGTGCTTTAAGAACCTCTTTAACTTGACTTCCAAAGCATTAGCATACGCACATTTTTCACTTTAATAGAAGTTATTGTTAACAACTGCCAAAAATGGTAAATTAAAGTTATTTTCAACAGCATTTGCATCACCATATAAATTAATTGGTATCTAAATTAATAACATCATAAGAGGTACTTTTTTATAAGTTCATATATATTTTTTTTTATATGGAGGTTGAGGTGGTAAGTGGTTGGATTTGCAATCAGAAGGTTGCGAGTTCAATTCCGGGCCAGGGAGATAATTTTTTTTTAATTTTTTTTTTTCGTTTTTTTTTTAATTCTAATTTATTTTTTTAGTATTTTTTATTTAATTTAGTTTTTTCTGAGTATTTTAAGAGAATTAAGTAATTTAAAAACGGCCAAATAATTAACATCTTGACTTTAATCATAAAGATTTGATAAAAATCTATTTTTTGTCTTTGCGATGGAACTTTTTGTAAAACTTATTTAAAAATATAAAAAAACGAAAGGTTTTATATTTTTTATTGTTATATTGATATGAAAATGCAAAGATGTATTTTACTGCTAAAAATTAGTTTATCGAATTTTTCGTATTTGTTTCAAGATATACTTTTTAGGTGTGTCTTGAAACGTGTGCAATATTCAAAAAAATTAGGTAAAAAATTTGATTTTGGCTTCAAAAATCTATTTGAGAATTATTGTTTCAGATCGCAAAAAATTACCAAAAACGAAAAATATCGCAGCCAAATTTTGAAAGCTAGTTTCTTAATAATAATAATAATAATTAATTAGTAAATTAGTTAATTAATAACTTTTACTTAATTTAAATATATCACTTTAATTTACCTATACAGTTTTTGCCAACCTCTTTCTCCAACTCTTTAGAAAAAAAATACGGAAACATTAAAGATCTTACGTTCCAAGGCACGCTCGTGTCATTGCAGGCCACTTTTCCCTACCTGTAGTTAAACTACTTCTCCAATATTTTTTTCTCATTGTCTGGTAGATTTTATCTTATTAAAGACACTTCCCGTCAAATTAATTATTAAAAAAATATTTTAATATATGCAATGACTTCAAAATTGTTAAATGAGCATTTTTATTATTTCTTAATATTTTTTTTAACCTCATCAAAACTTAAAAATATTTTTGAAAAATAATTTATATCACAGTGATACGAAATCACATAAAAAAAAATGGTTAAAAAATCATTATTTTATCTTATTTATTATATATTTGTGTAGCATATTTTTCTTGTTTTCATAAAAATATATCAATATTTTCATCTTAAGTTCGCTTTAAGTTTGTTGTACTGCATAAGTAACTTTGGTGCAAATGGTAGCGCGGTCTACTTTAATACAGCAGATCGTAACACAGATTCGTGTGTTCAATACTCGCTGGCACCAAAAGATTTTTTTTTTTAATATTTAAAGATGCATTCCTAAAGTATGCTGCACATTTTTATTAAATAAAAATGTTAATATATATTTGAAAAAGACCTTCCATGAACTATTGAAAAATAGCATCCATGCACTGTTTAAAATGCTATTAAAGAAGTTATATATTCACTCCATCCGCCCAATGACACGACAATGTTAAAATCATTAATGATTCACCTAAATTTGCACCACATCCGACTCAGTAGATGTGGTGTTTTTACTACTTCTTCCTCAGCTCTTATTTTGCTGGGTATATTTTTAATATGTATTTTTCTATGAATTTTGTTGATTATTTTTGTATATTTATGTATACATTAAATTCTATCTTTATAATAAGTTTAATATTATGTACATTTTTACATGTATTTATGAAATAAATAGAATTCGAAATTTTTGAATTGGGAATTATTTAATTTTTTTGGGACTTTTTTTATTGGAAGTTGTTTCATTCTTTGTTGGGAGTTATTTTATTACTATGAAATAACTCCCAAGTGTTGGGGCTTATTTCATTTTTTCTTTGGAGGTTATTTCATTTATTAAAATTGGGACTCATTTCATTTTTTTTTTGGGACTTATTTCATTGGGAGTTATTTCATTTGGGAGTTATTTCACGGTACCATGAAATAAGTCTCACCTTAGTGGGAGTTATTTAATCGTTGCTTTAATGGGAATATTTTCATATAAAATAACTCCCACCTGAAAAAATTAAATAACTCCCAACAAAAACGAAAAAAGTACCACAAAAAAGTACCACAAAAAGTACAAAATTTGTATGGTTTTTTTTTGGACTTATTTCACTTTTGATGTGGGAGTTATTTAATGTCGCCGCATATTCGCGTTTGGTGCGGAAACTTTTTTTAACGACCGCGGAAAAGTAAGATCGTGACTCTTTATATTTTTTTTTAAGTCTTACACTGTAATTTTTGATATTTGCAAAAATGCAAAAAGTTATTACCCTAATGTACATATATATATTTTTGTCAGGTTGGGACAGCTGGAATGGTTCAGAATATTTTCATATGAAATAACTCCCACCTGAAAAAATGAAACAACTCCCAATAAAAACGAAAAAAGTACCATTAAATTTGGAGTTATTTCATACGAAATAACTCCCAACTATTTATGGAGTTTTTTTTTTTTTTTTTGACTTATTTCATTTTTAATGTGTTGCTCTGGGTGCTCTGGACCAAATTTAAAAAAAAAAAATTTAATCAATCCAATCTGCAGACGTATTCAGTTTCTAGTTGATGTAAAGATCAAAATGTAGCTTAGAAGAAAAAATCGAATCCGCATTTTTTTCGGGGCGTAATTTTTTTTCACGAATTAAAAAAATGGAAAAATGTTGTATGTAATGTCTCGCGGATTGAGTTAAGCCAATTATCTTTTTTAATTGCAGACATCTGAAGATTTGGGTGTTGCCAATGAAACAGATTAGATTTTTGATATTTGATATTTGATATTTGCAAAAAATGCAAAAAGTTATTACCCTAATGTACATACACATATTTATATTTTTTTTTGTCAGGTTGGGACAGCTGGAATGGCTCAGAAAAATCAATTAAACTCTTTGGTTTGCAAAAGAAATTAAATTTCTGTAAATAAAATCATATTTTAAATGCTGTGGTTGAAAATTAATGCATAAATTAATTATTGAAATTTATTATCGTGTCAAGGCAGCGACTTTAGTGCACAAAAAATACAAATTATAATCCAAAAGTATACCTACATTTAAAAAAGAATATGCATCAAAATAAAATATGTCGATTACACTCAAAGAAATAAAGCTGTAAAAATAGTAGAAAAGGCTACTGAAAACTTCACAAAAAAAAAATCGTAAAGTCACCAACATTTTTGCTAATGTCAGCAAACAAATTAGTAAATTCAGCAAAAAATTTTGCTTATATTAGCAATTTTACTGATAGGATTCTCCCACACTCAAAAAAAAAGTAAGTAAAAGTTAGTAAAACGTTTTGTAAATCAGGTATACTAATTTTCAACAAATTTTTTGATAAAATTATGTTTTCACCTAAAATTTTAGTTATACTTATTCAGCACTTAACTGTTTTAAACTAATGTTTTACTAAAAATTTACTAATGTTTTACTAATTTATTTTGCTGACTTGTATATACTCTAGACGGCAACCAGATTGAAAGATATAAGTAGAATTAATTAGATGCCACGTCATGTAGTAGTGACGAGGAAAATGATAAATATTAAAAAGTACAACTCTAGTAAGACATATATAAAAATCAACCATGGAATATTGTGGTATCTGTTTTTCATACATAAAACAAAATTGTGAATTGAAACAACTTAAATTGTTTCGTGGTCACCGGCTTGTGAAAGTAATTGTCGTATTAATTAAATAAAAGACAAAATAAAATATTTAAATTGAAATTTAATAAAGATTAAATGTGTATTTGTAAACTAAATGTTTATAGAGATTAATTATCTAGTGTGGTCAAATTTCAAACAAATATACAGCAGGTAGACAGACTAAAGCCAAAGAAAAGATACACATCTTAGGTAAATGTTTATGATTCCTTTTTCTTATTGCAAAAAAGGGTTGTATATGTTATATTTTGTTATTTTTTCGTTTCGTTTCTATAACTATATGCGGCATTTGTGTTCATTTAAAAGATATCATCATTTAGACAATCATTGATATAAGAAGTTAAAAGATAATTTTGTTTATGTTATATATAATTTTGCTGAGTAGGTAAAATGTTTGTCAGGAGGGCGCTTGCCAAAATATTGGTAATGTCAGCAAAATCTTTTAATTTTTAGCAACAAAATTAGTAGATTCAGCATAGGTTTTTCTAACACATAGAGGATTAGAAATTTAAAACCCCTTGCTAAAAATCAGCTCGCTGATTTTCAGCAAAAGATTTTGCTGGCATTGGCAATTTTTTGCAAGCACCCTCCTGACAAACATTTTGCTGACTCAGCTAAATTTTTTGCTGACTTTACTAACTTTTTTTGAGTGCAGCAAACATTTTTTTGACATTACTGACTTTTTTTAATGTAGTTAAAAATAGCGTTGTTAAAAAAAAAACTGCTAAAATTAGCAGAACTTTTTGCTAAATAATAAAATAAGAACAACAAAAATAAAACTACAAAATTTTAGTTATATACGAGTAAAATTCTAGTTAATTGGAAGTAATAATTATCTCTGCTAAAATCAGCAAAAACTTTTTCTAAATATTTGTAGACAAAAAACAGCAAACAAAAACTGTAATATCAAGCAAAAATTTTTGCTATATGAGCTACTTCAAACATTTTGGACACCTGTTGCAACTGACTGTAGATGCCACTTCACTAATACTTCGCCCACTATTTTCGAAAAATTGTTTAAATTTTTTTTTTAACTTGGAAAGCCTCGTACTCATATATATGAAAAGCTAAACTACCACTCTTTCTAAATCCATTTAAAAACTTAAAATCTTCTATAAGTTTATTAACTTTAAAATATTTTAGTCCGTGAAGCCTAAAAAAGGAATTGTCAACAGTAATGTTAGGATTTTAGGGACCAGACGTACAAACTACACAAGGCCGCATTTTAAGTATACTTTCATTGGAGGGCAATTCCAGGTCAAACCGCAGCACATCATTCGGATTTGTCACCTCCGATTTTAATGAAATTCGCCACAAACATTGTAAGTGGGTAGTGTCTATCAAATCATTAATATTTCGACCCCAAACCCTTTCTTTTTTTGAAATATGACGTCATGAATATTGGCAAAAACGTAAAATTTCCAAAAAAGTGTTCATACAAAGTCGCCCAGAACTTCTAAACTATACATACAACCTACAATTTTCTTATTGGTACCATTTTAAAGGTGAAAACATTACCTTCAAAAGACTCATTTGGTAACGGAGTTATGGAGGAAAACGTGGTCGTAAGCAAATTTTCGTCGACGAGTTCATATGCAAAATGTTTTACATGCTATGAGTGTGTGTGTTAGGGTGGGGCGATTAGTATGGAAGGAAACAAATTTTAATGGGCGCTTCGCGTTTCTGATTCTTGGGATTGTACTGAGCAAAAAAGTCCACTAGACCATACGTCTACGGTGAAAATCGAGCTTCCAGACTTTGACTTGCAGTGTTTTCTCAGACTTTTGTCACTTCTTTGGGATATTTTGGCCTATAACAGCCAAACCATTGCGATTTTCGATCCAATATTAAGACAAAAATTGTAGCACAATAGTTAAGAACTCTCTAGTACATCGCAAAAGCATTGGAACGCTCCTTCAGGCAGTTTTGGCCTTGTGAAAGTGTAAAGGGACAGGTTTACTTTCACAAAATACGGCAAAAAGCCCTATTTTGAAATAAAAAATAAACCCTTAAACCCCACCCACAAATATGATTGATGCATTAATCTGCTAGAGAATCTTCCAAAAAAGAGATTGATACCATAATCTTGGATAAGCTCCTAGTACTTCCTGAGATATGTCCATCCCACACATTGTTACAAGCAAGTCAAAATCTGTTTGAAAGTCAAAATGTGGAAGTTCGATTTTCACCGTAGACGTATGGTCTAGTGCACTTTTTGCTTAGTACAATCCCAAGAATCAGAAACGCGAAGCGCCCATTAAGATGTTCAAATCGCACCACCCTAGTGTGTGTATAATATGTATAAAAAAGTACTACTATACAATGTTCAATTTGCTTACGACCACGCTTTCCTCCATAACTCCGGAACCAAATGAGTCTCCAACTTAAAATTTTGACACAAATGTAGAGAGGTCTTAGTTTTTAACATATATTTTTTTTCAGAATTTTAAAAAAATTGGATTTGAGATATGGATCTTTAAACATTAAACTTGAAAAAATTACCATTGACCTTTTAATACAAAAAAAAAGCATTAGGACCCCAGTTTGCAGTTAATGTTCTCACCTATAAAATGGTACCAATACACTGATAGAAATTTGTGCGTAGTATTAATGAATTGCTTCATTAATCCAATGAATTTTTCATAAAAAAGTCCCCAAAGAAACGTTTCATTGAGTCAATGAAAGGTGTTTCATTAAATCAATTTTAATAAATGGTCTGGTCCAATTTTAATTTATTTCTGCTTTTATTGCTTTATTTTTACAAAATTATTCAATCTTTCTTTACACTTTTTATAATTTGTGTTAAAAGATGACATATTTTCTTATATGTCGGAACATATAAGATTATTATTATTTTATTTATGTATCAAATTTTATTGTTTACTTTGTATAATTTAGTAGAAATTTGTAACCGATTATGGCCTTCAGGCTAGGTTATTGAAATGAATAAATAAATTAAATTAAATTAAAAAAATATTTTATTATTTTATTTATCTGGCTCGGAATTCTGTAGAACGTTTATAGTCCACTTTTTGTAGTTAAATTACGACCATATTAGATAAAAATGTTAAATATTGTTAACAATGCTGTTAAAAACAAAACTTTATTATCGTTTAGCATAACGTTTTTGTGTAACATCGTCAAACGATAACAATTTTGGTCTCGTTTTGAAAAAAACTATGTCGTTTTTCTTAGAGAATCTGTTCCCTGGAATTTCGTCAAAAACTGTTAGCTCTAGGCAAATTTAATAAAAAATTTATTTATATCAAAGTTTTGGTTAATTCTGTTTAGAAGAAATTTTTCAGTTTTTTTTTATTTCAAAAGGATAGTAAAAAAAATTTTTTTTTTCTTATTACAAGTCAAATTTTTTATTAAACAAAATTTGAAAATTGTTTATTGATTTAATGAATTTTTTTTATGAAGTTATGAAAAAATCATAAAAAATGTTAATGAAAAAAATACCAATATTAATGAATTTTCATTCAGTTAATGAAATTTTTTATTAAACCAATGAATCGATTTTAATGAAATCGTTTCATTAATACTACTAAGGAAAATTCTATCAGTGTAGGAATAATTGTAAGTTGTATAGCTTTAAAGTTATAAGCGACTTTGTATGGGCACTTTTCTAAAATTTTTACGTTTTTTTCAATTTGAAAGGTTAATGATTTGATAAACACTACCCATTTACAATATTTGTGGCGAAGTTCATTACAATCGGAGATGACAAATCCGAAAATGACAGTTTTCGGTGCGGCTTGACATGGAATTATCCTGTAGCACTGTGTCACTAAAACATATAATGCATTTTCAAACTTAAATAGGTTATCTGTAATTCCCATTCAAGCCTATGCAAAAAGTTTTAACAAAATGTCCACTTTGATATCTACATTATTAGCGTCATTAAGCAATAAACAAAAATTGGCTTCAAAATTTATAAAGAAAATATATCTCTATTATACAACGTACTTTGTTATAAAATTGCCTTAGCTTCCAAACGATACATATTCTCTTATTTCTTCTTTTTCTTCTTCCTTTATAAAATCTTAAACTGAAACATATTGTATGACTTACCACAATAGAACATGAATTATAAAAAAACACAATTGAATATACAATTTCAACAAATGAACCACTTAATGTGTAAGTGGCATGAGTCCATTTAAAAAAAAAAAATTAATAATTATAAGGTTCTATAACATGCAGTGGTTTCAACGCCCTCAACAAAAATGTTTTTTGTCATAATTTTAAAGATCGCTGAAATTTGAACAAAATTCTTGTATTGTAAGTTAGTTTTAATAACACGGACACTACGAACACTTTTCCGCAAACGAATTGTCTGTGTCTTTTAAACGCTGATAGCCAGATTCAAAAGCTGCTCTTCGAATTTTCGCAATTTTGTTACTTTTTTTAATCATTTACATAAAAAAAAAAAACTAAAATCAAATTTTAATTAAAATATTCGTTAAAAAATTTTATTAAATTCGGTCCTATTAAGGTATTAATTAAAAGAGTTTGTAACTATTTAACTGATTAAGTTTTAATAAAAACTTTAATCATATCATATCTAGCAAAAATCGACCTTACTTTAGAACAATTGGTTAGAGCCTCTGTCTAAAGTGTAGTGCGAAGTGCATGTGGTAAAGAAAGCAGGTTCAAGCCACGGTCAGGATTGTATTTAATAACTAAAAATTTCATATAGATGAAATCAAACAATAAAAACCATTACAAATAATTACTGTATTGTCAAAAAGGATTACTGATGAAGGTTGTGTTATCAGAAACTGCGCAGTCAAATTCAATAAAAAAAAAATTTACAATGTAGTTATGATTTTTAGAAAAGTATGCTTAATCTTTTCTACCACGCCTATCTCAAACAATTGAAAAATATGTGCATATTAATTATAGTATTAATTGCACACTGTCTAAGAAGACGATGAATAAAATTCAAAAATCCCCAATATAATTGGATAATGTTTTTAACTTCGAACCAATTTTTTGTAGATACTACTGTTCAAAATTTAATTAAAACCGGAAAAATCGCAAGAAATAAAATACCAAAAAAATACCAAAGTCAAAAAAAAAACACCACAATTTAACAAAAAAAAATCGTCACAATTTGAAAAAAATCATCAAACTAGTTCAAAGTTCAAAAACAAATTACAAAATTTAAATTTATTAGAAATTTTAAAAAACAAAACATAAATTTTGTCCAAATTTTGGCAATTGTTTTTAAATTTGGCGATTTTTTTCAATTTTGGTTAATTTTTTTGTTTCAATTTTGTATTTTTTTTGTGCACAAAATTAATTTTCAATTAAATATTTAATATTTAATACAAAGGAAATTTCATTTAAAGAAAGGACGACCTACATTACATTAAATTCAACAAACATCGTCGTTTGTTTTTTGATGTTCAAAAAATTAACCACAATTGTAGTAAAATGATCCACATATGCAGTAAAAAATAAACAAACATTTATTTTTTTAAATAACAAAAACGACTGAAAAAAATTAATGTAAAATCATAAAACAGTCATTTAATGTGGTTTGTTTTTTTAAATGAACTACAAGGTTAGTAAAAAATGTAATTTGTTCTACAAACGACTGACATTTACATTAAAAATAAAGAAACTGCATTACAACCCAAACAACTACATATTTTTAAAGCAGAACTTCCCTGAGTGTAGGCATTATTAAACTTTTCATTGAAAGTGAGTTTGAAATCAAACTTCACGATGAAATAAGATCTAGTTTGATCTGTTTTACCTGATCTAAACAGATCTATTAGCATATAAGATCAGATCTCATTAAATCTCAAAAATAGGGACAACATTTTCTTTTTGGTGCGCATCGATGGCATTATGCTCAAGGAACAATATTTGTGCATCTTGCAACAAAATCTTCCTAATGTAGTAGAAAAATGGGTCTTGCTGCTGATAAAGTAATTTTTCAGAAAGACAATGACCCCAAACATACCGCACATGTAGTAAAAGACTGGCTCAAAAAGCTAAAATTTGGTGTGTGATGACGTGGCCTCCACAATCTCCGGATATGAATCCGATCGAGAATCGCAAATCGCAGCTTGCAAATATGCCAGTCCTCCAAAAGGCATGAACGAGTTGTGGGAGCGGACGAAGGAAGTGTGGGAGTCGATTCCTCCAGAATTTGTGCAGAGGTACACACAAAGTCTACCTAAAAGCATCCAGGAGCTTAAGAAGGCAAAGGGTTACTGGACCAGTTATTAAATATATATTATTGTTTTAAAAATATAAACATAAATAGTGAGTGCAAAACTGTAACATTTTGATTTATTTGCATTATGCCTTCTTGTATATGTTGTTGTGATTAGATCTTAATAAAACCTTTTTGAAACCGAGAAGACACTTGTACAAATATAATATGAAAAATTTGATTGCATTTGAGTAAAATTTATAGAAATTATAGGTTGTTAGTGATAGTTGTTGGTTTGTGATACACTTATCCTCCTCAGTGTATATGATTATTAATTATTAAAAAAAAAAATTAAATATACAAAAAAATTATTGTAAAAAAAAGTTGAATTAAACTTTAGTTTGATTTCAAATATACTTTCAATTAAAAGTTTAATCATATGTATTAAATTTTAAATTGGAAATGAATTTGGTGCACACAAAATTTTAAGTTTTTATAATCCATAATAACAACAATGAAAATATCACCAAAATTAAAAAAAAAATACCCAACAGCGATTTTTATTTTTCAATTTTGTTGTTTGAACAATTTTCATTTTCATTGCACAATCAAAGGTCGAAAAAACATAATTTTTATTTTTAATAAAAATTATATCAAACTTTTTAATTTTGCCGATTTTTTTTTCCAATTTTAAAGATTATTTTAATTTAACTATTTTTTTTTAAATTTTAATTAAATTTTTAATAGTACTAAAAATTAGTTTGAAACTAAAAACAATATTCAATTGAAGGGCTTATTGTAAAAACTTGATAAGCCACGCTATATTTCTAGTTTGTTTTCGCCTTTTAACGGTTAAAAGACTTCAAAAAATATAATTTTTACAGGACGTTTATCTACTAGGTACTTGAAATAAGTGTTTAAGCAAGACTTCTATTAAAAATTAATCAATGATTCTCTATAAAACAGCGAAAATCCATAAAACAATAAATGTGGCTTATCAAGTTTTTACAATAAGCCCTTCAATTCAATTTGTATGATGATGTAGATATGATTAAAACCTTAATTGAAAATAAAATCAAATAAATAGTTAGAAATAATTTTATTTGATACTACAATTTCCTTAATTCGACCGAATTTAATGTAATTTTTAATTGAATCAACAAGTACTTTAATTGAAACTCAATTTTAGTTTTTCTGTGTCTATTATAAAACTTTTCATTGAAAGTGAGTTTGAAATCAAACAAAAGTTTAATTGATATTTTTCTATGTATATGAAATAATGCTTTGAAAAAACTCGCTAATTTTAAAATTTCTTATAAAATTTATAACAATAAATCTAAAAATGTTATGTTTATGTACAACAGTTGTTGACAAATTTTTATTTTAAAAGTTGTATTTATTAAATACTAAAAAATGTTAATTTTCGCAATAAATATATAATTTTTTTAATTGTTTATAAATTTAATGTCCTATGATAAGATGTGTATAAAAACACTATACAAATGCTGATGTTTAATATTACAAAAACATTTCCATTTTAAAAACAATTGGACTAAAACCACTTTCAAAATTAACAGATCAAATGTTCAGTGTATGTTTGCAATATTAGTTTTTCAAGAAACAAGTTGTAAGTAGTACATAGAACATTGTACAGAAAAGTACTTTCAACACCGAACAAAAACTCCTTTCTTTTCTTCTTTTGGCCATTTTGTCATAACTTTATGCCTGTTAGCATGTCACGTGCATTTTGCGACAAGTGTTTTATAACAATTTTTAAGACCATTTAAGGTTTTGGGCTTTTAAGAAAATTTCATGCTGACTTTACTGGTTTGTGCAAAAATAGACGTTTCTTTTCATGACGATATAAAAGTTTTTCTTATAAGAATAGAAGAGAAAAAGAAATTGTCCAGAGTTTTTGTTGTAAGAGACTTGGTAAGGGATTTGTGGCTTCTTTATTAGCTTTTAATATGACATGTTGAAAAATTTATTTTCTTTAAACAACTGATATATAATTGAATTTAAAAATGTTTTATATTTTTAAAAATGTACATTTATTTTCTTTTTAGCTTGAAATTGAATATTCTGGATTTGTTTTACCTTCTGCTCACAAAAAGGATTAAATGATTATAGAGGATTTACAATAAGAAATCTAAGAGAAAGAAAAACTTCAACTAACTAAAAGGTATTTAAAAACATTATTTTTTAAGTTTTCTTTTTGTTTTTGTTGTTGAAATCCATTTACAACCAGATTTATAAATAATTCATTGTGCCGGTAACACAAAGGGAGCTGTTTTATAAATATTTTACAAATACCTTAGCGTATGATTTATATTGATCACCCTGGCGTATACTTAATATTGAATAACAAAGAACGAAATTATGAATGCAAACAATGATAAAAAGGTTAAAAACAAGTATGAAACTTATAATGAACTTTTAGAAATTTTATACATATTTTAAGAGGGGTTTGTAAATGTAAATACTAGGGTATTCAATCGGTTAACCGTTACTCGATTAATCGATGAATTTCAATTAAACAATTGTTCGAATAAATTAAAATGCACAAGTTTGACTAACGAATAACTCGAACAATTTTGATCGATTAATCGAGTTAATCGAGCAATTGATTTAATCGAGTAAATCAAAATATGTTCTAAATCAGTTTATATTTAATAAAAAAAAAAACGTTTTAATAAAATATAAAGCAACTATAAAGCAACCGTTTTAATTTAAGCCGTTCAGTATTTTCTTGCATTCAGAAATATATTCAACATAATCACATAAATTCAAAATTACCTATTTTGCAACAAAAAAAAAAAAAATAAATCGAACAAAAATCTGTCTTCAGCGATTAAAATCTTTTAACGACGAAAAAGGCGAAAAATTACTATAATTTTTCTTTATACTTTTCCAAGGCATGAGAACTGCTATGCCATATTATTTTTGATGTTTGCGAAAAATGCTAAAAGTTATATCCCTAATGTTTCCTTAAAGTCGAACTTTATAAAAACGAAAGAAAAACAGTAAAACACCTTAATGGTTTATTGTTTTAAAAGATTTTAATAATTATTAAATAATTATATGAGTTAGATTTTAAACGTTGATAAAAAAAAAAAATTCGGCACAAATGATTTCTCATTTGTTTTGTGTGTTATTACTTTTTTTTTTTAAACAAAAATTAATTAGTTTATACAAATTATTCGAGTTACTCGAGTAAATTAAAAATCTTACTTGATTAATCGAGTAAGTTAAAAACTTCAAAATCGCAACTATAAAGCAACTATAAAGCAACCGTTTTAATTTACATATTATATTTGTTTAGTAGGGGTATAACTTTTTCAAGTGGCACCATGCGTGGCCAATGCCGTACTGATAAAAGGTATTTTTCTTTGGTAATTTTGGAGACAAACTGTTCCGCATCGAGACGAATGTCTAAAATATCAAATTTTTAGCAATTTCTAAAGATATTTTTTAATATCCATGACAAATTAGACACAATATTAAACTCAAATAGAATGTTAAATTATGTAGAATTCGAAACTATAAACAAATTTAAGACCAAAAGGATCGATTTTCAGAAATAAAACGACATTTTTAAATAAAAAATATTTAACTAAAATAAATAATCTCCACAATCGCAAAACTACAAAATCAAAACAACATTAATTGTTTTTCACAAGTTTGATATAATTTTTATTAAAAATAAAAATTATGTTTTTTCGGCCTTTAATTGTCAAATGAAAATGAAAATTATTCAAGTTCGAGACCCCACTCCTCTATATTTCTTTATTAGGATATTGTCCTAACAAATAATCTATAGAGTTTTTGTTTTCAAATTTATTATTTGACTACTTTCAGGAATGTGTTGACAGAACATTCCTTTACATTTTGTTTTTAAACAAAACAAGTGTGCAAATAAAAAGGAGAAAAAAAAAACAAAAAACGTGTATTTAAAGGTAGGTAGACCTTTTCTATTTATTTTTGATCAATGGTGATAATCTTTAACTTGGAGCTCATATATTAATTCTCATTTAGTGAGAAAACTAGTTTGTATGAATGTTTGATGTTTTGTTTCAAAACGTGTTCTGATGATGATGGGAACCTAGAAAATTCCCGAAATAGATCTATTAACACAGTCCTGAAAGTGGTCAATTAATAAATTTGAAAAAAACTCTATAGATTATTTGTTAGAGATTATTTGTTAGAGAAAATAGAGTATGGCCTCTAGAAATATATAGTATTTCCTCTAGAAATATATAGTATTTCCTCTAATTTTCATTTTAATTGTTTTTGCTAAATTCGTTTAGAATTAAATTCAAAATCATTTTTTAGTGTTCCAGCTCTGATTGAGACGTTCAGTATTTTCTTGCATTCAGAAATATATTCAACATAATCACATAAATTCAAAATTACCTATTTTGCAACAAAAAAAAAATTAAAACGAACAAAAATCTGTCTTCAGCGGTGTGAAAATCTTTTAACGACGAAAAAGGCGAAAAAGTACTACAATTTTTCTTTATATTTGTCCAAGGCATGACAACTGCTATGCCATATTATTTTTGATGTTTGCGAAAAAAACTAAAACTTATATCCCTAATGTTTCCTTAAAGTCAAACTTTATAAAAACAAAAGAAAAACAGTGAAACACCTTAATTGTTTATACAGTGAAACACCTTTATTGTTTATTTTAATAATTGTTAAATAATTAGATGAGTTAGATTTCAAAAAGTGACAAAAAAAATTTTGGCACAAATGATTTCTCATTTGTATCATATGTTATTACATTTTTATACTATACAAATTATTCGCGTTACTCGAGTAAATTAAAAATATTACTCGATTAATTGAGTAAGTTAAAAACTTCAAAATCGAGTTACTCGTTTACTCGAATAAAACCAAACCCAAGTAATTTGAATACCCTAGTAAATACTAAAAGAAATGACTGTAAAGTAGGATGTCCCTTAAAAACGTTTTGTCGATTTTCGTTCCACCCACTTTTATTGCAAAAAAAAAAAAAAACAAAAAAAAAAAAAAAATCGGCGAAAAATTACCGATTTTTGAAAAAAAGTGTCTTTTATTACAGTTCCCAAAACTTTAAGGTTTGAATATTTTATTTTTTTCATTTCATTTATTTATTTAATATACATTATTATTAAAGTCATTCAGATATGGAATTTTGACTGCATCGGATATCATTAACCCACTTAGCCTGAAAAAACAGTCCATTTGTGGAAAAAAGTGTTTTTTTTTTTATTTAATTTACCAAAATTCTAAATTTTGAATAATTTTATTTTTTATTTAATCCTTTAACCCTTTCGGTTATTCTATGCCATATGGCATAGTCGCTTTTTAGTGCCTTTTTTAAGAGCAAATACTAACGGATACTATATTTTTTATTTTTCTATATTTTTGTTTGAAATTTTTTGTAGAAGTTTATGAAAAAAATAGTTTGGTTAGTGGACCCAGGAAATAGTGAAGGCTCATAAAGCGAGAGTGCCTATCGAGTTTCGTAATTTTCAAAAAAAAGCACTTTGTACTTTTATAAATTCTACCACAAAAAATTTATTTGATAGCTTTTTGTTAGTAATTTAGTAGATAATAATTGCCTTAGTAAGTACAAAAAAAATTAGATCCCAAACATAGTTTAATAAGGCTCCACGATTTTTTTTATTTTATACTATGCCATATGGCATAAATTTTACCCAACGGAAATTTTCATTTGATTGAATACAGTTGCAGCGGCTGAACGTATTAACAATGCCTAATAAACTAAACTTCGAACAAATTGAAAATATTTTGGTTAATTTTAATAATTCAGATTTATCTGACATTAACGATGATGAAGAAGAAGAAAATGATGTTTTGGAGACGCCATTGGAAACTCTCAATGATAATAAAAACAATTCCTTTTTAATCGAGGAGTTAACTTATCCAGACGGGAACACCGATTTATTTGAAAAAAATTTAGATGCAGAAGAGGATTCATTGGATTTGGATGAAGCTACGGATTCATCATTTCAAAAAATTCTTAAATTTCGATGGGCAAAGAGAGCGTGGAGCACTCCAAGCTCAGATTTCTCTGAAAGTTATCCTAAACAAGATGTTAAAACTCCTGTTTAATATTTTTTAAAGTATTTTCCATATGATTTTATTGACTCCATTGTTCAGGCAACAAATCAGACCACGCTTATGAAAACCGGAACTGCCATTAATGTTGTAAGATAAGAGATTCTTACATTACTGGGTTTAGAAATTATTATTGGAATAGGATATCCTCGTTTAGCGATGTACTGGAGTAGTGCTACTGAAATACCAGCCTTTCGCAAGCACATGACAAAAAATAGATTACTCAGATATAAAATTCTGACTTCATCAGACAAATTTGATAAAAGGTGCAAAAATCGTGTTTTTTAAACTTAATTTTAAAGATTTTTAAAATGTAATAATTGTAATAATGGGAAAATTAACTAATAAGTAGTTGATTTTCCCATTATTTCAATACTAAAAATTATGAGTTACCCATAAGTACTCATTTGTATCTTTATTGTAAATAAAGAGAAATGATATAAAAATTTGTTAAAAATCTATTTTAGACTCATTATTTTTCACTTCTAAGTAAGTACATATAAATACTTATTTTTTATTTTTTGTAAGCTGGGTAGTAATGAGATTTTGTGAAAGCAAATCATTTATGTTTTTATATATCAAGTAGAACATGACCAGATAGCTTAAATGGCAGCCCGTATGGGCACATTTTTATAAAAAAAAATCATTAAAAAAGAATATATTTTTATTAAATTTATATTTTTTTTTTAATTTTTTAGACTCATTACTTTTGTACATACTGGTAAGCATATAGGTAAGCACATATTTTCTAGTTTTTGTAAATTGTTTTGTAATGATATGTAATTATTTTGCTTGACATCTCCATAAAAATGTAATGATATTTGTAATGACAACTATAAGTACTTGCCATTACCAAGTGAGTACGTATATAACAACTTAAATGGTAATGCTTTTCTGCACTGGGAATGTCACTTAAATTTGATACGACTACAAATATCTTTACTTTTATTTAAAAAAAAATTTAATTTTAGTGACCTGGGATTAAAAGCCTCAGAAACGATATTTTAATTATGACTACAAGACTCAAATTTATGTCTCAAATTTATTCAGATAGTGAATTCTGACTTCATCGGATATAATTAAGCCACTTAAGTCTAAAATCTAAAATAAAATGCGGAAACGTGTTTTTTTTTTTTTTTAATTGCCCAATCAGAAACAGCCAGTGGTACAATATATCAAGCACTGGCTAACCGAGGAATTGTAAATAAACTAGTGGCAGAACACTTGTTTAACACGCTTTACCAGGTATCCAAAAAGCGATTTGCCAGTATTTTTTTTTTTTGGAATTATTCTAAAACAAATAGCTGAGAACACTATGCCAAAGCTGGAAAAACGTGTTTTTCCAGTGCTATCCAGCCACAAATTACCAACGGCTCAAAAGTCTAACCACTGGTAAAACGTTGATTTTATAAAAATATTGATGCTTTGTTTAAAAAAAATTTGTGGTGGGAAGGTTCCTAGTTCGAGTTCGATTTCAGGCAAACAATTTTTTTTGTAAATTTTTTATAGTTTTCAAAATTTTTTTTCTATAAAATAGATTTTTTGTTTCCGGAAAAGCGGTTTTAAGACCAACTTTTTTTTGTTTTCCCAAATTTGGCAAGCTGTTTCCATCAAACCTTATTTCAGTGCTGACATATTTGAGCAGCCAACTGTTACCCACCATTTAACATTTACTTATGTTTTAAGCTAACAAGTATTATATATCTCGTTAGCTCAGTGGTCAAATCCCGGCGGAACCAAAAAAATTATAGATGAACTTTTTTAATTTTATTTTGGAAATTAAATGTTTAGACAACCTATTTCATGGTTTTACCAACATTTTGGAAACGTTGGAACTGTTGTTTCCCCAGTGCTTGTCTGACATTTTTTGAACAGACGGACCTTTTGTCTAATGATGTTATCATTTTGTTTGTTTTTTTCTGACTGGGTAATTTTAAAGATTTTATAAAATGCCTAATTTGGAAATTTTGATTACTATTTTTAAAATATAATAGTTAAAATTAAAGAAACAAATAAGCCGAAGAAATTAAAATTGATCAGCCAGTCGTGTCTGGCAATGGCTTGATAGGAAGATGTCTAAGCAAACTGAGAGTATAAATGAACAAATATCTCAATTTTACGCACTCTTAAGAGAAGGTGAATATCGTATTTCCGAAAAAATTCAATCCGCACTTAAGGACGCTGAAAATCGTCTCTTAAACGAAATTGATAAGAGATTTTGCGAAATAAGAGAAGAATTAACTGATGTTACAGAGCGGGTTGCTAAACTAGAAACAGTGACGGGCGAAATATTAGAACTAAAAAAAGAAATAAAACAATTAAAAATACAATCTTTAAAACATTCTAACTCCGTTGTTGCCTGCGACTTGAGAATTAATGGGATTCCTTATGAAGTCGATGAAAATCTTTACAATATGTTTGACACTATCTGTAATACCATCAAAATTCCTACTCCACCAACACAATCTATCTTTCGTCTACAAAATAGAAACAATAAAAAAAAAGATAATTCACCTGATGCTGTCATTATCGTTAAATTGACTTCACCTTACGATAAAAACTTTTTACTAAAGGCCCTAAATTCATACAAGAAAGAAACACAAAACAACCTGATGCTTAATATTCTTGGCTTCGAACCAGATGAACGAAATAAATATTTTATATACATGAAAACTTAACTAATGGAAATTATAAAATTCTTCGAGAGGCAACTGATCTAAAAAGAAAAAATTTACTTCACTCTGCTTACTCATTTCGTGGTCTAGTTTATGTGAAACGTTTGAGTACTGATAAGCCGATTTGCATCGAACATTTAGATGTGCTAAACCAATTTTTTTCTTGCGGTGAAGAAAATCTGGTCTATGAAAATAATGTTTTGCCTAATAATGCTGATACTTAAATCATTAATCGTTAATATTAAAAACTTTTTATTTGTTAAACTTTATAGGCTTATTATGTTTTACTGTTTTTTAATTTTATTTTTTATGATCCTAAATTCCTTTTTAAAAATCAAAATTTTTGTTTCGGATAGATTTATTGGCACAATAAAAAATCATTGCGTTGCTTCTAGGGTGTATTTATATTTAAAACATTTCTTTAATGTCAAACTCAGCTAGTTTTAGTGGAAATTCCAAAGACGTTGCAATAAATATGGTTAAAATCCTGGCTAAACAGAGAAAAGGCTTGAAAATATCACACATTAATGCCCAAAGCTTATTGAACAAAGTAGATGAGTTTAGACTAATTTTGAAAACTCCAATGTAGACATTGTTTGCGTCACAGAGACCTGGCTTTCGAACTTAATTCCCGATAGCCTTGTAAACTTAGGTGGGTACAAGATATTTCGTTATAACAGACCAGGCGGCGGAGGAGGAGGTGTAGCTATTTATGTTAAAAATAGTATAACATGTAAGTACCTACGTGAAACGAAGACTGATCAAAAGGTCGAGTATTTGTTTGTTGAGGTTTCATCTTTCGGTAAAAAAATGTTGGTTGGCTGCGTTTACAGGGCAAACAAACGAATTGATTACTCTAAATTTACTACAACACTCAAGACATTATCTGTGCCGTACAACGATGTTGCAATTATAGGCGACTTTAATTCTAACCTTCTGCTAGAATCGTCTTTCAAGGATAATATGTCAGCACTAGGTCTTACCCCAGTAAACACAACACTTCCTACGCACTACACAAACACATGTAGCACTCTACTTGATCATATATACGTGAGTGATACCTCAAAAGTCAACCTGTATGACCAAATCTCTGCGTCATGTTTCTCAAAACACGATTTAATATTTGTAGATTACGACTTTCTTCTTCATCAAGAGGACCAATATTTTTCTTATCGAGATTTTAAAAATCTAAACTATAACATTCTGTATGAGAATATTTTGCAAATCAATTGGAGTAGCATTTATTATGTGACTTCTGTTGATGAACAACTATCTTTTTTGGAAAATAATATACTTAAATTATACGATGAAACTGTACCTTTAAAAACAAAGATAATTTCAGCGAAAAATAAACCATGGTTTACAGCCAGTATTCGACAATCGATTGAGCGAAGAGATTTGGCTTATTCCAGGTGGAAGCGTTTTAAAACACTGCAACTCAAGTATGAGTTCCGTTCTGCCAGAACAGCTGTCAATACTCTGATAAAAAATGCAAAAACGGATTATTACTCCAGATGTTTTAGTTCTGCAA
Organism: Delia radicum; assembly: GCA_021234595.1. NCBI lineage: Eukaryota > Metazoa > Arthropoda > Insecta > Diptera > Anthomyiidae > Delia > Delia radicum. Next base: position 95,545,810 of record CM037851.1, read on the forward strand.
TTGATTCCAAACAAACTTGGAAGACTATTCGTGAAATAGGAATCGGCAAAGCCGAACAAAAAACAAGCTGTCCTATTGCTCCTGATGAACTTAATAGAATTTTTACTGATATACCAACAATTTCAACAGATAACACATTTTACAACAACAATACACTTGACAGTTACAACGGAAACTCCTTTTTAGGGGAAAATACCTTTGAGTTTTCTTGCGTCAGCCAATCTGAAGTTCTTAGTAGCTTTGCTTCAGTCAAATCCAACGCAACTGGGTTTGATAATATACACCCCAAATTCGTAAAAATTTTATTACCAACGCTTTTGCCATTTTTTACTTACTTTTTTAACAACATTATAACAACGGGTTGCTTTCCTTCAAAATGGAAACATGCAAAAGTTATACCTCTTCCAAAGTCTGACACTGAATACCGGCCGATTGCAATACTATGCTTTCTTTCAAAAGTATTAGAGAAAATCCTACACTCACAAATAAGTTCCTACATACATGATAATTGTCTACTTACTGATAGGCAATCAGGTTTCCGCCCCAAACATAGCTGCATAACTGCCCTTGCCGACGTGTCTGAAGATATAAGACGTGAGTTAGATCTCGGAAATGTTACCTTCCTGGTGCTTCTCGATCATTCGAAGGCATTCGACACTGTGAATCACTCAACGCTATGTATGAAACTAAATCGGCTTTTCAATTTTGCATCAACTTCAACTAAGTTAATAGAATCATACCTTACAGGTCGCACACAATCGGTATTCATGAATAATTCAACTTCAAATCCAGTGGCACTTTTAAAGGGTGTTCCACAGGGATCAATTCTGGGACCACTTTTATTTTCTATTTATGCAAATGACCTGCCTCGGCAATTATCTTATTCCAGGGTTCATATGTATGCGGATGATGTACAGCTGTACCTAAGTTGTCCAGTTAATTCAGTTAACGAAACCGTAGATAAACTGAACCGTGATCTGAACAAAATATATCGTTGGGCAAATGCTAATGGCTTATGTCTTAATCCAATTAAATCTAAATGTTTGATAATACATAAAAAAACTTTAAACCCGGTTATCGAAAGAGAAATCGTAATAAACAATCAGAAAATAAAAGCTGTTAAGTCCGCAAAAAACCTGGGGTTGGTTTTTAATAATTATTTAACGTGGTCTGGCCATATAAACGGTCTTGTAAGTCAAACATATTTGAAATTAAGACCGCTCTGGGCAACCCAGGCTTTCACTCCGTTGAGAGTAAGAATACTGCTGGCTAAAACGTATCTAATACCGGGGCTAACTTATGGCTGCGAACTTTTTTCTAAATGCGATTCTATAAGCAGTAATAAACTCGATGTTTTGTTTAATAATATTATAAGATACGTTTATGGGACAAGAAAATATGATCACGTCTCTCCCTTTACTAAAAGCCTATACGGAGTGTCTTTTGAAAATCTCCTGAAGATCAGAACACTATTATTCATGCATAAAATAATATATACACGAAATCCCACGTATCTGTACTCTAAACTACGCTTTGCAAGGTCAAACAGAGGCAGAATGATTATAATCCCGAGACACCGATGCTTAGTTTCCGAATGGCAGTTATTTATCAACTCTGCTCGTCTTTGGAATACTATTCCACATGAACAACAACTAATTAGCAACGCAATGCATTTTAAAGCTTTTTTGTTCATATTTTTTGCTTAAAACTAATCATTTTTTTTTTATTTTTTTTTTTAATTAAACAATAATTTATTTTTATTTAATTTGTTTAAAACAATAATTTTTATCTGTTAGTTATTTGTTTTTTATTTTGTTGTGGATTAGAAATCTGTACTTAGTATATTATAATTACGTTTTTTTTTTTAAAAACTTTACTCTTTCTTTTTATTCTTTAATTTTTTTTTTTTATATTTTTAAAATTTTATTATATTATTATATTTGTATCAATTTATAATTTATGATGGCTAATGTTTTATACATATATAATCCTGTACTATAATTATAAGACTTGGTCTTGTTGTGCAGGAAATCGTTAAATAAATAAATAAATAAATAAATAAATCATTTTGTTAAACATTGAACAAAATATTAAAGTTTTCATCAAACAACATTTTTTGAAAAATGTCACTTAAATTAAACGATGATTTAGGTTTAGCACAGAGCAAAAAGAAATCGGTCATACTTTAAATTGAAAACTTTAAACTCGTTTTCTACAAAATCAAAATGTTTGATTTATGACGTTATTGAAGTAAATGAGCGATATGTATTTATATAAAATTTGAACTCAACATTCAATTCCACACCAAAAATTATTACAACAAACTTTTTTTTTCCAGTTGTTAAAGTGCACCGTTTTGTCAATAGTGTGAACGGAAAACTCTCTTTTTTCAAAAACTTATAAAATTTATTTTTTAATCACACACAATAAAATTGTATTTCAAAATAAGCGTCATGGTATATTGCGAACCCCTAAAAACTTATTTAGGTATAAATTTTGTAAAAAAAAAAAAATAATAAAAATATTAGTTTGAGCATACACAATTAAAAAGTATTTTGAGCATCGAAAACTGCTTCAAATATTTTCGATTGTCACGGCGCGTTAAAAAGATGTTAATCAATAAAATATTGCATTTTACTAAAGACAACATTTTGAAAGCCTAATAACTTTGTACTGGATTACCGGTAAATCGAAAATTGGTGCACCATTTTTCTCAACTAAAATTGTGTGTTATAAGAAAATACTTCAAAAGTTTTTTTTAAAAAAATTTGCTTTTTTCCGACTACTGTATTTCCTAAATGGTGCACTATAAAACGGGGGCAAAAAAAAGTTTTTATAAAATAATTTTTGGTGTAGAATCAAAAGATGATTTCAAATTTAATATAAATACAACTTCGTTGCTCTGTAGAAAACGGGACTCCAAATCAGCGTTTTTGGGCTCCGCCTGCCTGTGGAAGGAGTTGGAGTTTAAAAAAATAATAACGCCATTTTTTTATTGATGCAAAAACATTTAAAAAAGTGAAACAAAAAAAAGAAATTTTGTATTTTTCTGACAAACTCTACACAGAAAAAACTAAAAACGGGTTTTAATAAAAAAAATTATTGAATCAATTAATATTTTAATTGATTTTGCACCTATCACGGCAATAATACTATCAATTAAACCTTTTATTAAAATTAAGAAGGAAAAAAAGTTATAAATAACTGCTTCAAAAAAAAAATATATGATACTCACAAAAAAAGTGTGTGATCTATACGTTGGTATGTGTGTTTTTTGCATTGCTGCGTCTGTTTGTGTGTGTGCTTGTTTTGTTTGTTAACTTCAAATGTATTTGGTATTTTATACTGAAAATTTTCTATTTATGCATACAGTGTATGAAAAAATAATATGATAATTGCGTCTAAAATAAAATATCTATTTATATATTTAAAAGTCAATTAAAACATTAATTGATTCAATTACTTATTTGTTTAGAAACAAATTTAATTCAAATCACATCTTTAATTAGATATTTTAAATTGATAATTTTTTTGTGTTATAATTATAATCCTATCAAATTTAGTTGATATTTTCCCCAAAATTTTCAACTTTCATAAAATGTCCGGGAAAGGAGTCGCTCCCCACACAAACTCTAAATATTTTAATTTTTTTCTTTAATTACTACTTTTATATTATCAAAATAGCAATCGACATCTCCAAATTAAGCATTTTAAACACTCTTTAAAATTAAATTTAAAAAAAACAACACGTTTTTGCATTTATTTTAAAATCGTTAGTCATTTTTGACTCCCAGCTTAAGTGCGTTAATGATATCCGATAAAGTCAAAATTCCATAAAATATTAAATTCTTAAAAATTTTAAATTTTGGGGAATTTTGAATAAAAATCCACCTTTTTTAAAATTGGCAGAAATTCGACACGGGTTAGTTAACGTTTTCCAAAAAAAATCAATTTCGTTCAATTGGAACCATTTCCAATAAAAATGGGATTGTAGTGACTAATATATTTTAAGGGACTCCCTACTGTAGAATCATGAGGTTGGGTATAATTTACATAACCAGGATTTAGTAAAACAATTTTAAAATGTATTAAAAAAATATATATTTAATAAATTTAAACTAAAATTTAATGATAACACTGTGCAACAAATTTTGGGTCATTGAATCTTTGCCGAATGAGACCAATGGAAAATGAAAATAGACTATCAGTACACCAAAATCCCCAAAGGTTTTTAAAAAGTTAGCTCGTATTGTTAATTTATAGCCTTTTGAAGTTGAACTATTTTGGAGCAAATTTTCCGGTTATTTTTTATATGGAATCTTACGCAGTTTGGTCAACAAAACATAAAACTTTCACTTTAAAATTATTTTTTTTTTTAATATCATTGAGGCTTTCGGTGTTATACAGTTAAAATATCCTTATAAATTTACAATTATATCCCCAAATGGAACTGAGACTACCTCTGACAAAGGATACGTACCCCTGAGTCTTAATTTTTAAGTTCATCTAATAAATTTGTCACTAATTCCTGCACTTAAGTTCAGCATAACTACCCAAGAAGTAAAATACAATCGGCACTGTGTTGGCAAAGCGCCGCACAGTGGTCAATTTCGCGAGATAGCGGTCAAAACTCTATAACTTTTGACCGGATTGGTGTTTTTTTACGCAATTTGTTTTGTTCAATAGGAGGGACTTTAAGCTTCAATTTGCGTGTTCAGACGTAAAAATCGACTGATAGGAACGTAAGTAATGTGGAGTTAAAAATGCATTTTAATTTTTTGTTGAGTTTCCATGTAAAAGTTGAATATTTTGACATTTTAAATAGGTATTTTTTTTATAATTTCTTATTTTCTTCAATCGTATTTTACAACCAATACTTATTTATTATTCCTAAACTTAATTTTGGTCAGAAAATGCCAACATTTGGCCCCTGACATTTATTTAGTCTCAATATTCACAGGGGCCAAAGGTTGGTTTTTTTGGAAGAAAGCTAATTCTTGTGAGGATTAAACTGAAAAATAACACTGAAATTCCCAACAATATCAATACCATTTGGATATATTATATACAGAACACAACATCGATAAAGTTTTAAGTAAACTTTTACTATTGATTTAAAGTGCACATATATTTTATTTAAATGTATTAATAAAAATTTATACTAAAATTAGAAACAAATTATAATCTTTAAACTAGTATTAATTAAACAATATTAGTAAAAATTTCTTCCAAATAGCTTTGATTTTCATTTTGCAGTAGTTGTTTAGCTTCTTCATCTAACTCTAATGAGGTTGATTTCCATTTTTGTCGAATACTGGACATATATGGGTCTGATGTGCACAACAAAATATTAATAAGATCTTCATTAGTACAATATCTGGAAATTTTTCTTGTATTGTGCTCTTGTGTAGTCTTTGTTCCTTTTTTATTGCGCTTCTTCTGAGAGATCTTCAATTGGAAGCATATTGTGCTGAATTATTTGTTCCCCATGGAACAAAATTTTGTGAACTGTGGTTGGCATATGTCTCCAAGAATATTTTTGGTTATAAAAGGTTGCTGTCTCATTAGCATACTGACCAAATTTTTTTGCATCTATCTTTTTGCTACATGCTATAACTTCTAATATGATTTGAAATCGTCGTATTAAATCATAATCTACTCCAGTTATAGAAGCTGCAGTTTCTGGATCGGAAAAAAATCTCCTTGCTGTGTTTCCATCATTAGAATTTCCTTCTCCTTGCTTTGGCTGGTCAATTATAAGGCCTATCTCACGGTACTTTTCTTGAATATCTTTTTTTTTGCTTTCTTTTTTCCAAATTTTCTTTGTTGTTTCTCACTGTTTCGCCTAACGGGCCAAATTCCAAATCGTATCCCAATTTAAGAATATGCTCCATAAAACGAATTCTAGCATGAAGAGGTGACATTCCAAATTCATATGCTTCATTAAAACTATCGTCTTGTGTTGGTGGTTGGCTCAATTGACTTGATGTTTTTTGGCATATGGTGCAGCTTGACGAAGACTATGTTTCGGTTAAAGCTTGTGCAACTTTTCCATCGATCATTGTAAGTGACATTTTAAAGTTAACTTCGATGCATTGGTCATTAAATCCAAATATCACTGGTTGAAGTTCTTTAATTTCATCCCTTATTTTGCCAACTTCTACAGTTATGACATCTTTAGTTTCTTTTTTGTAAGCAAACTGTATTTGTCTACAAAATTTTGTTGACGAGGGAATTTCATTCTTCCATACATCTATCTCTGCAGCTCTACTAGTTGACGGCTCTAAACCAATATAAGTTTTTGTTAAACGTAATGGAACGAAAGAAATCATGAATAAATTGGCATCTGATGAATTTTCCGCATTACATTGTTTGTATTGTTTCTGGCCAGAGGCCCCCATCACATCCCCATTTAGAAATTAAAGTCATGCTGCAATTTTTAAACTTCTTTAAATAGTCAGCATCAAATGTCTTTAATAATCGTTCTTCAGTGTGTTCAAGAAGATCCTGCAATTTTATTTCTGCTGAACTTGAAGTTACACTAATAGCAGTTGGTGAAGGTAAGCAATCTTTTTTGGCAGAAACTATATCTCGATATGATGGAAAAATTCCACAATTTTTTTCATTGGTTCGCTTCCGCAATTCTGTATATTGGTTTTTAGTCATTTTCAAATCCAAAAATAGTGCAAATGCTTCTTCTGGAGTAAATTTATTTTCTTCAGTTGGTGTCGGCATACTTTCTAAAATCCTTTTTGTGCGTCTGGGGCTTGCTTCCACTATTTTTTCAATGATAGCAATTTTACTCTTTTTAGTTTTCGATGGTTGAATTTGATGCAGAAATGAATCCTTTATGATGCTACAAGAAACTTCTTCATTGATATGTTTAAGCTTGCGTCTTCGTGATCTTTCACTTCAATTATCAATTGGCTTTGCTGGTCGACCACCTTTTCCAGTTTCCGTGGTAGTTACTGATGGCTTTTTAAAAATAAGTTTATTTCTCAGCCATTCTTGGTTGCGTGAGTAAAACAATTTCTTGTTTCTGGAACATTGATTGTACCGTTTTCTTAAAGTATTTAAAAAGTTTTTTATTTTTAAGTTATGAATTTTAATTTCTTGTTTGTCGCATATTTTGAAGAATGGATTATTCATTATATTATATAAAATAATGTCGTTTTCATCTTTCCGTTCAAAATATATATCAGATAGAACACTATAACTGAACTTAGCCATTGTTTAAACAATAATGAAGAAAAAAAATGAATGCATGGATTAATATACTATTGCTCGAAGTTTCAACATGATCTTTTTTACCTCTATGAAGCATTATATAACAGGTACTTGGTTTTACCAGTTATTTCCATTGGTTTTAAATTTATTTGCAATTTTCAGGTATTTAAGTTGTGTAATATTAGATGGCAATAAAATCTTTTTTACCTTTTCCAAATGAACTGCTAGATACCACATAATTTGAGAGTTAACAGGTACTGGCAATAATATAACAGGTACTCGGTTTTACCAGTTATTTCCATTGGTTTTAAATTTATTTGCAATTTTCAGGTATTTAAGTTGTGTAATATTAGATGGCAATAAAATCTTTTTTACCTTTTCCAAATGAACTGCTAGATACCACATAATTTGAGAGTTAACAGGTACTGGCAATAATATAACAGGTACTTGGTTTTACCAGTTATTTCCATTGGTTTTTAATTTATTTGCAATTTTCAGGTATTTAAGTTGTGTAATATTAGATGGCAATAAAATCTTTTTTACCTTTTCCAAATGAATTGCTAGATACCACATAATTTGAGAGTTAGCAGGTACTGGTAATAATATAACAGGTACTTGGTTTTACCAGTTATTTCCATTGGTTTTAAATTTATTTGCAATTTTCAGGTATTTAAGTTATGTAATATTAGATGGCAATAAAATCATTTTTTACCTTTTCCAAATGAATTGCCAGATACCACATAATTTGAGAGTTCTATTGTCATTTTTGTCAAAATTTTGATACACCCTTCTATGTGGACTAGGTCCAAATATGGGCCAACTTCTCCTTATTTCAACAGAATTATTTTTTGGGTCAATAAGAACTCTTGTACAACATTTCATCAAAATATATGCATAATAGCCACTTTCACATACAAATAACTTCTCAAAAAATATGACGTGCATTTGTACCGAATATCTTACCTTGGGTCAGAAAAATTGCTGTAGCTCAAAAAGTGCAGTCCGGATGCATAGACATGTATATATAGGAATGTAGGGGAGAGTTAGGACTACAAAATAGTAAATTTGTGTTTTGACTCAGCTTGACTCACAGGAGTTGTGCTCTATGAAGTAGGAAATTTCCGAGAAATTTGACCTTTTTTAAAAAAAAATATTTAAATTGTTCTGAAAACAGTAGAGCTTCAATTTTTTTACCAGTAATAGGAAATAAGTTAAGTTACAACACAAAATTTATTTCGTCCAAAAATCTTGAAAAACAAAAAAGTTATGATCATTTAAACTTTAAAAATTAACTAAAAATATCATAAATTTACTAAATTCTGAAAAAGCCCATTTTGGACCACCCTGTTTTCAGTGAAATAGTTGAAATAGAGTTCTAATTTTTTGGCTCCTGAGGTTTACTACTGTCTACTTTCATATGAGTCTAATAACTTTAAAATCGGAGAACAAAAACCAAAAGGAGTTTTGGCCGCTATCTCAAAATATTGACCACAGTGCGCCGGTAGGTTATCCGAACACGTCATCAGAACAATATCTATAATTAATACTTCCATTGTTCCAAACAAAAGAAAAGTATTTTTCATCAACCAAAATTTTTTGAAGAGTTTTGTTTATGAAGGATTTTCGCAGTTGTCTGAATTTTGTTGGTATTTCTGTCAATTGTTTTTTACTATATTTGGGTACTGTCTTCCTCTGGTAGTGTTTCACGTTCATTTGGAGTAAGTTTTTGCGAATTGGGTCCTTGCAAACCCAAAATTTTCTGACCGACTTACGATTTGCTGTACCAATTTGATTAACCGCCGATTTTTTGAATTTGAATATGGAATATATTATGCTACCTGGTACTTGTTCCTTAAGGACTGATGTCACACTTAATTTTTAGGATAACGTCCAAGCATGTCATAGCCATTTTTTCTTAAACTGTGTTGTTCAACCACTTTCATTTTAAATTTTTTCACTTTTGAGTATTTACAATAATGCTTTATAATATAAGATTTTATTGAGATGTATTTTGAAAAAAAAAAAACATGTCTGCTTAGCAGTAATTTATATTTGAATTTTATCCATTTATATAGTTGGCATTGGTTATTATCTTTTCATTTGATTTAGCTCATTATTTTAATGGCTTTTCTCAGTTTGATTTTCAACTCTTCTAAATCTATCGTCCTTTCTATATCCTTTGGGATTTTTTTTTTGTTTTTTGGGTAAACAAAGGAGTTGTTATTTTCAATTTATAACGAGCTTTCAAACTCCGTATATTTATAAAAATAAAGCAAATCAAACATATTAGCTAGGTTGATACTAGTATTTCGATCTGACTAAAGATCTCATCAGAACCCGAAGTTTTAGAAAAGCTAGAGCCTCCATAATAGGCACAACTTTAACAAAAAACCTATTAATTATCAATTAATATACATTATTATCTTCTTAGTAATCAAGCACGTGGTTAGGTATTTTCCTAACAAGCATCATGACGTTACTAAACTTTAAAGACCAAAAAAAATTTAGTGTATACTCTGGCTCAAGTAATATTTTTTACAGTTATATTAGTTTTTTGTTTTTATATACATCGAGATTTTTTTTATGTTATTTTCAATTTATAGCGAGCTTTCAACCTCCGTATATTTACAAAAATAAAGCAAATTAAACATATTAGCTAGGTTGATACTAGTATTTCGATCTGGCTAAAGATCTCATCAGAACCCGAAGTTTTAGAAAAGCTAGAGCCTCCATAATAGGCAGAATTTTAACAAAAAACCTATTAATCATCAATTTTGCTCCATTATTGTCTTCTTGTTATCCTTACATATTTATTTGAATGTAAGACTGCATTTACTGAATGATAAAGTACTTATGTTATCCTTAGGACTCAAAAAGTATGCAGAGTGCATTTTTTCATTTATATTCAATTTTGAGCTAATGATTTTCAAAAATGTATATAATCCTGTTTTTATGAAGAACTATGATTCCAACAGACTCCATTTTGGTGCCTTTTTTAGTTTGTTTGACCAGTATGCTTTGGTTTTTTTTCGTTTTACAGGGAAAGTTTTTTGAACAATCCACGGATAACAGTTTTAACCAATCATTGTATAAAATTTATTTATGTGACCATTGGATCTTACATCATTACAGTGTTATTGTATAAGAAAATTTCTCATAATATCGAGAAAGGAGAAAAACAAATTAACATTTTTTGTATGCTTTGGTTCTTTTGCAAACTGTATTTTAAATTTTTTTTTTTTTTTGGTAGCGTGCTGGCTTATCAGTGCGGGGGTCGTGGGTTTGATTCCCACCAGATCCACTGATCCGTTTTCGCTACAACGAGCCGAATACCATAGTAGCTAGTGCTCGGTTGGGGGTAATAGGATATAATTTGTAATTATATAAATATTAATTAATAAAAAAAAAATTTTTAATTTTGAATCAAAAAAATTTACCTCACTATTCATATCCTTGTTTAGTCCTTAATTCCATGAGCAATTGCAAAATTTTCAATTTGTAATTTATAATTTACAATACAAAGTGTTAATAGCGTATAGAGTCTAGTGTTTGATTAGTTTGTCTATTAAGTAGTCAACTAGTTTAACAAGTTTTCTAAAGAGTTTTCAAATTGAATTTCAACATCTAAAGGCAAACACAAACAGTAGAGGACTTAAATATAATGAAATGTAACATTTCGAACTGCAACAGTTTTTCTGTGAAATGGTACTTTTTAAATACTTGAATATAATGAGCATAAACAGTTTATTATGCTTACTTTAAGTAGATAATCGGATTTAAAACTACAAGAAAAATACACTTAAAGTATAATTTAAATGAGTGACAGCAAAAAAATAAAATTATTTTAATCTAATATACACTTAAGGAATTATCTTTCATGAAATTAATGAAACAATTTCATAGATTTTTTTTTTTCTTAAATTCAATGAAGAATTTCTGGCAAAATTTCAGTTTATGGGGGACACCCCTGGAAAAAAAAAAAATGCCACGCCCCCTTAAATGACCCCAGGAGTGCGAAAATCATAATGAATAAGGGGGCTCACGCCCCTTATGGGCGTGGCAGTCGAAAAACGACCCGGCCCACCTACGTAGACAATATGGGTATCAAATGAAAGCTAATGTCTTCACGATTCCAAAAATAGCCGTAGTTGCCAGATCGGGCGATTTTTGTAGCCGATATGGCCATTTTGGCAAAATTTGGGGTGGGGGAAATTTTTTTTTTCCTTTTTTTTTTGCTTATATTTTGTTAAAATCAAACAAAAATGAGCATTTAGTAAAGTTTTTCTGCGTGACCGGCCTACGGCCGGGCTTAGGGGTTTTTAACTCCAGTATGTCTTAATTCTAGACGGCGGGGATCTCGAGTGCTCGGCCTCTGGCCGAGCTAAAAAGAAATAAACAAAAAAAAGTCCTTCCCCCATTTTATAAAAATTAACATATCTTCCTCAAATTCTGGACGATCTGGCAACTACGGGTATTTTTGGAATCGTGAAGACATTTCCTTTCATTTGATACCAATATTGCCTAAGTAGGTGGCATGGGTCGTTTTTCACCCCCGCCCCTATTTAACAAAAATGGCCGTATCGGCTGCAAAAACCGCCCGATCTGGCAACTATGGCTATTTTTGGAATCGTGAAGACATTAGCTTTCATTTGATACCCATATTGTCTACGTAGGTGGGCCGGGTCGTTTTTCGACTGCCACGCCCATAGGGGGCGTGAGCCCCCTTATTCATTATGATTTTCGTACTCCTGGGAACATTCTGAAGGGGATGGCATATTCAGATTTTTTCTCTAGGGGTGTCCCCCATAAACTGAAATTCAGCCGAATTTCTTTATATCAAAGAAATGTTAATAATATTAAGAAATTTAAATGTTTTTTTCATAAAATTTCATAGTTTCATAAAAAAAAATCATTCGATTTCATAAATTTTAAAATTTTCTTTAGAGCTATGAAATTATTTCAAAGATTTTTTTTATTTTTTGTAAAAAATTTCATAATTTCATTATCGTTCATACATTTTAATCTTTAGTTTTAAGAAATAATTCTCAAGTCTTTGCTGATTTGTTACAGATACGTACTTTAATTCTACTCCACAAAATTGTATATACTCATGAACCTTCGTATCTCTATAATAGAATAACGTTTTCCCAATCACCTAGGAATAATGGTTTGATTCCAATAATACATCGTACTACAAAATCTGAATGGCATTTCTATATCCATTCAATAGGTCTTTGGAACTCTCTACCACCAAACATACAATTTATAAGCAATGCCATGCATTTTAAAAGGTCCCTTTTTGATTTTTATAGTTTTGCATAATATGTTATGTTAAAATTAAAATTAATGCTATAAATTAATTTTGTATTTGTTAATTTCATTTTTAATTGTTTAAACTATGTTTCCATTTTTAATTTATTAAAATTTATTTAATCTGTTTTTATATATAATTTTTTTTTTCTTTTTTTTCAAATTGTTATCATATGTATATGTTTTAGCATCATAGCTCATTACTATTACTCCTCCTATACTCTAATCATAAGATTATTAGTCTTGTTGTATAGGAAATCAAAATAAATAAATAAATAAATAAATAACATATTTTATAAATTGTTTTACTATTTCAATGCAGCCTTGCATTTATTTTGGACTTCTATGCAATTGTTTTAAAATCATATGAAGCGGTTCATTGGCTTAGTTCCAATGATTTTTTCAAGACGTTCATGTAGAGTTTTATCAATTCAAGGAACTTCTTAATATTAAAAAAATTTATAAAACTATTCCATAAATTCTATAAACGTTTCATTGACGGAATGATTCATTAGTTTTATGAAGATTTTTATTAATTTTAAAAACATTTCATAAACATTGACTTTAATGAAACCTGTTCATAGATTCTATGAAAATTTTCAATGGACGATTTCCAGTGGCAATTTTCATTAAAGCTATGAAGAAATTCATGGCTAAAGTGAAGATAATTCTCTCAGTGCAGACATAGTAGCCATCACATTTTAACTAAAAATTTTGTAAAAAAAAATTCCCATATATATTGAGCAAAAACTTCAAAGTTTATCAGTGGATTTTCTCGATATATTTCTTTATTTGTTATCCCAAGTAAAAATAATTGATATGGTTCATAATCTAATTATTTTAAAATGTATATAAATTAGATATGCGATAAGATAAAATTTTGTACGAAAAATTACAGCATATAATTATATCTAAAATGCATCAAATTGTGTCGAATTAGATCTAATTCGATACAATTAAATACAATTTAATTCAATTTGATGTACATCGGATACAGTTTCATCCGAATTTTGTCCCATACTAATGTTTATGCATTATATATAAATGTCACGAATTATATATATAATTTGATATTATTAGCTAAAAGTTGTTACAAACATTTCCTAGTTTCTCTCAACAATTATATCAATTATATTTAATTTCATAAACTGTGGGAATTTTCTAGGTCCCCATCTTCAGAACACGTTTTAAAAAAGGAGGAAAAAAACGTGTATTGAATATCCACCAGAGGTGGACCTAGCACATAACAAACAAGTTTTCAATTTATTTTTTGATCAATTTTTATAATCTTTAATGAGTAAACTAGTTTATATGAATGTTTGATGTTTGGCATGGGATTGTTACCGCTTTCAAAATGTGTTCTGATGATGGGAAACTAGAAAATTCCCGAAATAGATCTATCAACACATTCCTGAAAGGGTCAAATAATAAATTTGAAAACAAAAATCTCTATAATTTATTTGTTAGGACAATATCCAAATAAAGAAATATAGAGTATGGCCTAGAACTTGAATAATTTTCATTTTCATCGCACAATTAAAGGTCGAAAAAAACATACTTTTTATTTTTTAATAAAAATTATATCAAACTTCTTATGCTAACTAATGTTTTTTCAAAAAAGAGGCTTAAATTTTTTGTTAAATTCTTTTATATTAACAAGCTAATATTTTTGCTCAAGTGCGCGGACACAGGGGCTAGAGTCGTTCTTGTGAAGAAAAATCAAAATTTTGTTAAGTTCTCAACGAAATCGCTCATTCTCCCAGAAATCTCAACTTCGGAATTCTATAATTATATATAAAATCACTTTTAAATATTGTTCATATGGCACCACATATAATTAAATATAGCTTTGTAGTGGACCATATATAATCATATCTAAAATCAATTAAAAAATAATGAAAGCATTGCCCCTCGTATATTTCTATATAATTTTGTATGGAACAATATATGTCTTTATAAAAACTTATAAAAAAAAATAATGTTGGTTCACATGAAGATTTATATAATTTTATACATTTATGTTGAATTATATATATTATATATAGAGCAATTCCATATGAAAACGATCAAAATTGGCAAATTTTTGGACGACCCCTCTCCGATTTTAAAATAAATAGTCTCAATCGATTGCCCAGCAAAAAATAATGTACCTACATATTTTTTTTTTTTATAGTGACTGGTTTAGTGGTGGTGTGCACCACTGTCATGTGACAAAATTGAAGAATTCTTCATAAGGGACCTCATTGAAAGTTGTTTTAAATCAAAACTACTAAAGCGATCGCAACGAGTGATAGCTCGTTGGAAAGGTATTGAATCAGGCTTTAATTGAAAAATAAAATTTTCCTAATTTTTCTCAGAAATTTACCTTTTTTCCCATGAAAATTAAATTTTCCCATGAAAATTAATTTTCCGATTTTCCACAGAAGCTCCTAAATTTTCCAGCTAATTTTATTTTTTTTGGATTCCTCATAATTTTTGCTTTAAGAATCAGCAATAAAAAAATGGGCCCGACTCCTTGTTTGGACAGGAGAAGAGCATTTAAGAGACCACCTTGTTCTCATTTTTTTTATATTTTTTATAATTGAATTATTTTTAATTATTTAACAAGAAAAATTAGGAAAATTTTATTTTTCAATTAAAGCCCGATTCAATACCTTTTCAACGAGCTATCACTCGTTGCGATCGCTTTAGTAGTTTTTTTAAACAACTTTCAATGAGGTCCCTTATGAAGAACTCTTCAATTTTGTCACATGACAGTGGTGCACACCACCACTATAAAAAAAAAAAAATATGTAGGTACATTATTTTTTGCTGGGCAATCGATTGAGACTATTTATTTTAAAATCGGAGAGGGGTCGTCCAAAAGGTGATCGCTTTCATATGGAATTGCTCTATATATATATACATATATGTATGTACACCGCATACACTAGAGACATTTATTCATTCCCCCGCATAGTTTAAGGACATTTGCTTACTTTGGGGACTGTCCCCAAAGTTTTCGCGCCTTTTCATACATCTAGCGTTTAAGATGAGGACAATTTTTTCGATACACCGCATATTTCGGGTACAATTTTGGCCATGTCCCTAAAGTATCCGCTACGCATACATATATATATATATGTATGCACAGCGCATACTTTAGGGACACGCCCAAAATTGTCGCCGAAATATGCGGTGTATAGAAAAACTATATAGTAATATATAATTAGGTATAAGTATAATTGCATATAAGACAATATAAAATGATATATTGCTATATATACCCCCATATAAATATTTTTGAAACAACACAAATCTGTATACAATTAGATACAAACATTTATGTTTTAACATATATGTTTATGTGACTATATATATAAACTTTTTTACTTGGGAATTGAAATATAAGCTTAAGGCTTCTAGTACAAAAAAATGCCAAAAATTATAAATTTATCGTTATATGAACGTTTTAAATAAATATTATTAAATATTTAGATGATTTTTTATATTGAAGCGTTGTTTATGTAGATTTTATGTAGGTTATGTAGATGTTTTAAATTTTGGCGATATCTTCCAATATTGGTGTTTCATTTCATTTTAAGGATTTCTTAAAATCTTGAGGATTTATTAAATAATATAGATTTTTAGCAATTTTGTTTTTTTATTTATTTTTTTTTGTTTTTGTTAAATTTTAAAAATTTTTTTTTTCATTTTTTGACAATAAAGCCAGACTCACACTAGAGAGCTAAACACTTGTTTTGCCAAAACACGTATTTGAGCTCTTTATTCTATTCCAACAGGTCTTTATTCTTTTCCACTCGTTTTGGCAAAACACGTGTTTTGCTATCTAGTCTGAAAGCCATATAACATCTCACGCAAAACTTCTCTTCGAATTTGACAGATGAATTTTAAATTTTCTCATACATTGAAGGTCGGCATTAATGTATGTAGTTGGTAGCGTGCTGGCTTATCTGTTCGGGGGTCGTGGGTTCGATTCCCACCAGAGGCACTGGTCTGTTTTCGCTACAACGCGCCGAAGGCCATAGTAGCTTAGGGTAATAGTATATTATTTGTAATTATATGATTATTAATTAATAATATAATATAAATATATGAACACATTTATAGCAAAATACATTAAATGAAATTAAATTTATCACACTTTAACAGTAGTAATCAGACTTTAAATTTTAAAAACAATGAAATCCATTCTCTAGTACCTACATACAGATGTGTGTGAATGAGTACGTACTCAGCATTATTGGTTAAAATAACAATAACAATTTGCGTTAGTATTGTATGTGTAATGTCAGCAATGTCGTGAACGATTTTCACAGAAAAATTATCATGGTTGACAATATGCAAAAAAAAAGAGCAAATAAAAAAGAACAATTCATGTGGTTTAAGTTTAACCAACCATATTAGAGCGATGCTACACTGCGTTGCAAAACTATAATTAAACATTCATTCCGCAAAATTTCTTAAGTTAAAAAAAACGTAGAGGAGTTTAACCGCCATAAAAGTAAAACCGAAAATTTATAAAATTTAACAGAACAGCAATTAATTTATTTTTTTTATTTAACTATTTGAAAAGAAATAACTAAATCAATTAGGCCGAGTTTTTGGAATGTCAGTTAAACTCGGTTTAGTTAAACCAACAACGAATTTTGTCTGCCATTTCAAAGTTTATTAACAAAAAATTTTCGGAACCACTGCATATTCTTTATCATTTTAGCTTTTTTTATAACACAATAAAATAAACCACATTTCAGAAGCCGTATTCCACTTGCAAACTTCGTTAATCTAAGTTTAAAGATAATCTACATTCCAAAAACTTGGCCTTAGTGTACCATAACTTAACTAAACATATTAAAATTTACTAATATTTAAGAAAAATTTTTTAAAGTAGCAGTTTTAATAATGCTTTATTTTTTAATCAACTCGAAAATTGGATCAGACATACTGTCTACCAGATTTATTCGAAGTTCTTCCGTTATAGATCTCCACGCATCAATAACTGCTCCTTTTAGATGAAAAACGCTTTCATATTGACGGCTTTCTGCGTAAACTCGACGGGTTAATACTCCCCAAATATTATTAATTGGGTTTTGATCCGCAGAACATGCGGCCCATTTCAATACTCTTAGATTTTTTGATGATAGCCATTCCACCGTCTCACAGTGGTCAATTTCGCGAGATAGCGGTCAAAACTCTATAACTTTTGACCGGATTGGTATTTTTTTTACGCAATTTGTTTTGTTCAATAGGAGGGACTTTAAGCTTCAATTTGCGTGTTCAAACGTAAAAATCGACTGATAGGAACGTAAGTAATGTGGAGTTAAAAATTCATTTTAATTTTTTGTTGAGTTTCCATGTAAAAGTTGAATATTTTGACATTTTAAATGGGTATTTTTTTATAATTTCTTATTCTCTTCAATCGTATTTTACAACCAATACTTATTTATTATTCCTAAACTTAATGTTGGTCAGAAAATGCCAACATTTGGCCCCTGACATTTATTTAGTCTCAATATTCACAGGGGCCAAAGGTTGGTTTTTTTGGAGGATTAATTCTTGTGAGGATTAAACTGAAAAATAACACTGAAATTCCCAACAATATCAATACCATTTGGATATATTATATACAGAACACAACATCGATAAAATTTTAAGTAAACTTTTACTATTGATTTAAAGTGCACATATATTTTATTTAAATGTATTAATAAAAATTTATACTAAAATTAGAAACAAATTATAATCTTTAAACTAGTATTAATTAAACAATATTAGTAAAAATTTCTTCCAAATAGCTTTGATTTTCATTTTGCAGTAGTTGTTTAGCTTCTTCATCTAACTCTAATGAGGTTGATTTCCATTTTTGTCGAATACTGGACATATATGGGTCTGATGTGCACAACAAAATATTAATAAGATCTTCATTAGTACAATATCTGGAAATTTTTCTTGTATTGTGCTCGCGAAAGAATCTGTAGTCTTTGTTCCTTTTTTCTTGCGCTTCTTCTGAGAGATCTCCAATTGGAAGCATATTGTGCTGAATTATTTGTTCCCCATGGAACAAAATTTTGTGAACTGTGGTTGGCATATGTCTCCAAGAATATTTTGTTGCATCTATCTTTTTGCTACATGCTATAACTTCTAATATGATTTGGAATCGTCGTATTAAATCATAATCTGCTCCAGTTATAGAAGCTGCAGTTTCTGGATCGGAAAAAAATCTCCTTGCTGTGTTTCCATCATTAGAATTTCCTTCTCCTTGCTTTGGCTGGTCAATTATAAGGCATATCTCACGGTATTTTTCTTGAATATCTTTTTTTTTGCTTTCTTTTTTCCAAATTTTCTTTGTTGTTTCTCACTGTTTCGCCTAACGGGCCAAATTCCAAATCGTATCCCAATTTAAGAATATGCTCCATAAAACGAATTCTAGCATGAAGAGGTGACATTCCAAATTTATATGCTTCATTAAAACTATCGTCTTGTGTTGGTGGTTGGCTCAATTGACTTGATGTTTTTTGGCATATGGTGCAGCTTGACGAAGACTTTGTTTCGATTAAGCAACTTTTCCATCGATCATTGTAAGTGACATTTTAAAGTTAACTTCGATGCATTGGTCATTAAACTCAAATATCACTGGTTTAATTTCATCTCTTATTTTGCCAACTTCTTCAGTTATGACATCTTTAGTTTCTTTTTTGTAAGCAAACTTTATTGGTCTACAAAATTTTGTTGACGAGGGAATTTCATTCTTCCATACATCTATCTCTGCAGCTCTACTAGTTGACGGCTCTGAACCAATATAAGTTTTTGTTAAACGTAATGGAACGAAAGAAATCATGAATAAATTGGCATCTGATGAATTTTCCGCATTACATTGTTTGTATTGTTTCTGGCCAGAGGACCCATCACATCCCCATTTAGAAATTAAAGTCATGCTGCAATTTTTAAACTTCTTTAAATAGTCAGCATCAAATGTCTTTAATAATCGTTCTGCAGTGTGTTCAAGAAGATCCTGCAATTTTATTTCTGCTGAACTTGAAGTTACACTAATAGCAGTTGGCGAAGGTAAGCAATCTTTTTTGGCAGAAACTATATCTCGATATGATGGAAAAATTCCACAATTTTTTTCATTGGTTCGCTTCCGCAATTCTGTATATTGGTTTTTAGTCATTTTCAAATCTAAAAATAGTGCAAATGCTTCTTCTGGAGTAAATTTATTTTCTTCAGTTGGTGTCGGCATACTTTCTAAAATCCTTTTTGTGCGTCTGTGGCTTGCTTCCACTATTTTTTCAATGATAGCAATTTTACTCTTTTTAGTTTTCGATGGTTGAATTTGATGCAGAAATGAATCCTTTATGATGCTACAAGAAACTTCTTCATTGATATGTTTAAGCTTGCGTCTTCGTGATCTTTCACTACAATTATCAATTGGCTTTGCTGGTCGACCACCTTTTCCAGTTTCCGTGGTAGTTACTGATGGCTTTTTAAAAATAAGTTTATTTCTTAGCCATTCTTGGTTGCGTGAGTAAAACAATTTCTTGTTTCTGGAACATTGATTGTACCGTTTTCTTAAAGTATTTAAAAAGTTTTTTATTTTTAAGTTATGAATTTTAATTTCTTGTTTGTCGCATATTTTGAAGAATGGATTATTCATTATATGTAAAATAATGTCGTTTTCATCTTTCCGTTCAAAATATATAGCAGATAGAACACTATAACTGAATTTAGCCATTGTTTAAACAATAATGAAGAAAAAAATGAATGCATGGATTAATATACTATTGCTCGAAGTTTCAACATGATCTTTTTACCTCTTTGAAACATAATATAACAGGTACTTGGTTTTACCAGTTATTTCCATTGGTTTTAAATTTATTTGCAATTTTCAGGTATTTAAGTTGTGTAATATTAGATGGCAATAAAATCTTTTTTACCTTTTCCAAATGAATTGCTAGATACCACATAAGTTGAGAGTTAACAGGTACTGGTAATAATATAACAGGTACTTGGTTTTACCAGTTATTTCCATTGGTTTTTAATTTATTTGCAATTTTCAGGTATTTAAGTTATGTAATATTAGATGGCAATAAAATCATTTTTTACCTTTTCCAAATGAATTGCCAGATACCACATAATTTGAGAGTTCTATTGTCATTTTTGTCAAAATTTTGATACACCCTTCTATGTGGACTAGGTCCAAATATGGGCCAACTTCTCCTAATTTCAACAGAATTATTTTTTGGGTCAATAAGAACTCTTGTACAAAATTTCATCAAAATATATGCATAATAGCCACTTTCACATACAAATAACTTCTCAAAAAATATGACGTGCATTTGTACCGAATTTCTTACCTTGGGTCAGAAAAATTGCTGTAGCTCAAAAAGTGCAGTCCCGATGCATGGACATGTATATATAGGAATGTAGGGGAGAGTTAGGACTACAAAATAGTAGATTTGTGTTTTGACTCAGCTTGACTCACAGGAGTTGTGCTCTATGAAGAAGGAAATTTCCGAGAAATTTTACCTTTTTTAAAAAAAATATTTAAATTGTTCTGAAAACAGTAGAGCTTCAATTTTTTTACCAGTAATAGGAAATAAGTTAAGTTACAACACAAAATTTATTTCGTCCAAAAATCTTGAAAAACAAACTTTAAAAATTAACTAAAAATATCATAAATTTACTAAATTCTGAAAAAGCCCATTTTGGACCACCCTGTTCTCAGTGAAATAGTTGAAATAGAGTTCTAATTTTTTGGCTTCCGAGGTTTACTACTGTCTACTTTCATATGAGTCTAATAACTTTAAAATCGGAGAACAAAAACCAAAAGGAGTTTTGGCCGCTATCTCAAAATATTGACCACAGTGCGTCTGACGAATCACATGAACTGAGGCATTACAAAATGAATTATTCTTCGTTGCTAATTTCAATAAATGGCAACAATTTATCTTCTAATACTGTAATGTACTCAGAAAAATTAATTCTGGTACTTGGAAATGATAAATCAACCATACCGTCGAAACAAAAAGCGCGCCAAACCATCAAGGATCCGCCTTGGAAATTTTTTTTTAAGAAATATCGTGGTTTCTTACATATGTCTCTCCAAAAGCTGTCAAAACCATCAAGATTGAATTTTCTCTCATCAGACAAAATCACATTTAAAAGAAATTTATGTTTACACAGTCCTACCAACAACAGCGATTATTGACTTGCCTTTCTCCGGTTGGTGTGTAAATTCCATTTAGTGAATTCGAGTTAAGCACTTTTGTGGCGGGGTAAGACACATACATCAGCTTATGGCAAGTAATTCTCTGGGAATCCTTTAAGAGCCTACTTATGGTTAATTTGAACACATTTACCTTCTTGCATTCATCGATTATCTGATTGAGACTCTTAATTGATTTGCTGGCACAGCTGATTATTTTACGCCGGTCCCGATCAGAAAGCTGTTTTTTCGGTCCCGCCTGTTTTATTTTTACCATAAGCATTCGAATTGTTTGCAAAATTTGTGACAAACACGTAAACGGTTTATTTTTCTAGCAATTTCCCGAAAATTTAAGCCACTTTTTAAATAGCCTAAAATTTTCCCTTTTTCAAAATCACTTAGATATGAACCAAATGACATTTTATTGCAAATTGATTAAATTTGCATAAAAAATAAAATAATTCCTAAAGTTTTCTTTATTTGATGTATTTCTTTGTTTACCATTATATGAAATTATAGTTATAAAACACCAACAAAATAAAGGGTCTGCCAACTAACTTTTTTTTTTAACTCCTGAACCAATTGGACTTTGTATGGCGTCATACCAAGGTCTTTATGCAAAATTCGTCTCAATGATGTCTCCGAAATGTTCAATTATTGAGAACGACGGTGAATTGATGTTGATGGCGCTTCCCGCACACTTTCTGCCACAGCAGCAATATTCTCGGGTGTACGCACTGTTTTTGGCTTTTCACGCTTTGGTTTATCGATGAGTATGCCAGAATCTTTCACTTTTTTCACAAGATAACGAACATACGGACCATATTCGTTCAGCGGAAGGATAAAACAAATTATCTGTCAAATCAGACATCAGCTAAGTGTTACCATTCACGAAACAAGCACTAGTTGAAAAAAAAACGTTAGATGGCGGACCCTTTATTATCACACAATTTTTCTCTTAAATCAATTAAGTAATCTCTTAAATTTTACACTATAAGAGATCAGTTATCACACTCTTAAAAACGGTTGTTAAGTTGAAGTATTAGAAAAAATAGCAAAAATCATTTGTAATTATAGTTATGGAACGCAGTGTAGATACTGCATGGTTTTTGTCTAAAACTGTGCAAAAAGTTAGTACGACTGAATGTGGGTTTAATTTTTGCAAATGATAGTACAATTGTATTAAAAAGCATTTTTTGTTTGTTTTAAAACTAATGTGTATGCATCAATACATGTAACTTAACCAGTGTCTGTTTATGCAGGCTTTCCAAATACTTATTTTCGTTGTCCCCAAACACGATAAACAATATCCCCAAAAAATCCCCAAATTACAAAAATGTTGAAAAAAAATGCTATAGTTGAAATTCTTTATTTAATTTGGCCAAATTAGCCAAACTTGCCGGAATATTTTAATCGATATCCCCAAAACAAATATATTTACAAAATTTAACCGGTCAATCGACCTAATTTAACCGATTATTCAGGTCGTATAATTATTCGAGTTTTCAATTATTTGTTTTGATATTAGGCGAAATAGAGGCGATCAATCGTGGAGACGGTTTATCGAATAATCAAATTGAAGACACTACTTATTATTAAACCATTCACTACCCTTGTACACTACAATGTACACTAGGGTGATAACTTTTTGCATTTTTTGCAAATATCAAATCTCCCCAGACAAAATCGTGTAGGGCATGGACAAATATTAAGAACTGCGTTTTTAGTTTTTCGCTATCGTTAAAAAAGGGTACGCACCAAACGCGTTAAAATTTCGAATCAAACAAAGTTAAAAAAAAAAACTTTTTTTGATGCCTCAACGTCTGACCATCACATCTATATAATTAAGGCAAGCTGATTTCAATAGTAAAGTCCATTTTCGAGTCAATGGAATAGTTTTCTTCCAAGTTTGGTTACTTACATATGTATAAACCATATTTTAAAAAAATTGTTATTAAAAAAAATTTAAAAAATATATATTAAAGGCATTTTAGAAATCGCTGTCGGTGCGTACGGTTTTTTTTTACCAAATTGAACTGAAATAGTTTTTTTTTATCATTAATACAATATTTGCCATTAGAAAACCCCTGGGGAGAATTTTGTCCAAAAAAAGTTATCACCCTAATGTACACATTTAAAAAATTTAAAATATGACAATGCAATAAAACTTTACATTTTTGTTTAAATATGTTAATTAGGATATTGGCCATTGAAAAAATCATTATATACATAAACTGTTCGTCATGACAAATAAGTAGCGGTATTTGTTAGCATAGTCCGATTTTTTTTAATCAGCATTTATCTCCTAAACTAACAAAGCTGAAATATCGATACTTGGCACGTAACTTCATTTAAAGATTAGAACAAAACCAATTCAAACATTTTAAGTTCTAAAGTTGAAATAAATTGCAAAGTTACAAATCAAAATAAAGCATATAAAGGGTGTCCCAAGAAGAACGCAATTTTTAAATCTGGCAACATTCGAAGTGTCATTGTTTGACATTTGAACAATTGTTATTGTTTGCTAGTAGAAGGTACGAGGTTAGTAAAAATGGAGC
Organism: Delia radicum; assembly: GCA_021234595.1. NCBI lineage: Eukaryota > Metazoa > Arthropoda > Insecta > Diptera > Anthomyiidae > Delia > Delia radicum. The sequence continues at coordinate 95,570,110 of CM037851.1, forward strand.
GCTACACGAATGAACAACGCATTCTCATTGTGAAATTGTTTAACCAAAATGGTGAAAGTTTTGCGGCTACAGTTCGCAAATTGCGATCAATTTGGGGTCACAATAATGCTCCAAAAGAGTCAACTGTAAAGAGATTAATGGATAAATTTGCCGAAACTGGGTCTGTTAGTGATGTAAAGACAACAACGCGCCATCGACCAGGTCGATCGACCGAAAATGTCGCAGCTGTACGTGATGATGTCGCTCAAAATCCATCCACCTCAATTCGACACCGGTGTTCGGTATCGTGAAATGATAACCAGTTTTTTCTTGCCTAGAATTGAAGAAATGAATGTGGAGGGCATGTGGTTCCAACAAGACGGCGCCACATGTCATACAGCCAGAGAAACAATTCAATTGCTGCGTCAGTCATTTCCCGGTCGTGTTATTTCGCGTTTTGGAGATCAGAATTGGCCGCCTAGATCGTGCGATTTAACACCATTAAATTTTTTTCTTTGGGGTTTTTTGAAGTCGATGGTTTACGCGAATAAGTCGACGACGACTCAAGCCTTAAAAGAGGAAATTGGACGCTGCATTAATGAAATACCGCAGCATTCATGCAAAACGGTCATTGAAAATTTCATTAAAAGATCGCGTGCATGCCAGCAAAGCCGCGGCGGCCATCTGCACGATATATTGTTCCATACATAACCTCATTCTGTCTACTTTACGATATAATAAAGTTTCACGATTTTTTTTTAAATGTCTGTGTTTTATTTAAAATTTAAAAATTGCGCTCTTCTTGGGACACCCTTTATAACCTGACCAACAATACCCGCGCTTTGTAAAGGCTGATTCCGCTTTTTAAAACCAAAATCCCGCTTTTTAAAATAAAATCCCAGTTTTCATATTTAAGATAGTTTTTTTGTTTTTTTATATTTTATAAATTTAGCAGTTTTTTATCGAAGAAAAGTTATCAGAACCAGTGAAAGAGTTTCGAAATTTTCTATTAAATGTGCCATAGGGGGAATGCTTTGTGTCATACCTGATTTTTAACCATTCCAAGAAAACATCAATTTAATATGTAAACTTTAACAATGAAGCTCGGCTGACGGTTTCCCTTTAATTGCTATAACATTTGGTTATGTGATATGGATGGAAATAAGAATGAGTATCTTCTTTGAGTCCCAATAATAAGATTATTATAAGATAACAAACAAGTAAGGACGCTTTCAACTCCACGCTTGTTTTATTTATTTTATTTTTTTTTTAACTTTTATCCAAGTACCTTTCATTTGATACAAAATCTGTATATAGTTTTTAGGAACGAAGCAGTAAAAAAAACACAAATAACAGAAAATTGTGTTATTTTGACTCCAAATTTTAACCCTTAAACATATTTAAATTTTTTCCTGAAGATGAACAGCAAAGCTGTTCGAAATATCGAAAAGATAATAAATATTTTAAAATTTTAATTTTATTTTTAATTTATGACCTTGAGCCAAACCAAAAAAAACCTCATCACATATTAAAAAAACAGGTCAACTAAAAATTTCTAATATAAATCAAAAATGTTTCGAATAAATTTGAAACCCAATTTAACCCGCTAAATATGCGATTTGGACGTTATTTTTCTAACCAATTTTTTATTTGTCTCCTCTATTTTATATCCGAGTGTCAACGAAATCTAGAGGAACCACCTCTTAAGAGTTTTCTATGAAAATAATGTTAAAAAATTACAATTTTTTTAACAAAAAAATAAAAAAGCAGTAAGAAGATATTTGTATTTTCCAGATATTAATATACAACTGGCTTTTCGGGAGAACTTTCCAATGCTCTTTAAACAATTGGAAAACTTTTCTATTAAGATACAAAACTTCACTCAATTTTCGAATTTTTTTTTATATCAAACATTTGTCAAACGATTTCAAATATAAAAAAATCAAATTTGACATAATTCGAATTTTTTGACAAAAATATTTAAATATCCAGCCTTTTGCCCCAAAATCCCGCTTATTCTAACAAATAGCTTTAGTTTTAATCTGCAATGAGAAATATTCGGCAGATCGGTTAAAGCGATCGACTGGAAAAAAGTTTAATTGGCAATATCTTTTGCGAAAATTAAAATAAAAATTATTCAATTTCGAGGCCACATTCCTTATTTCTTTATTAGGATATTGTCCTAACAAATAATCTATAGAGTTTTTGTTTTCAAATTTATTAATTGACCACTTTCAGGAATGTGTTGATAGATCTATTTCGGGAATTTTCTAGGTTCCCATCATCAGAACACGTTTTAAAAGAGGCAACAATCCTATGCAAAACATCAAGTATTCATATAAACTAGTTTCCTCACTAAATGAGAACTAATATGAGCTCGAAGTTAAAGATTATCACCATTGATCAAAAAATAAATTGAAAACTTGTTTTGTTTTTTTTTTTTATTGCAAAACTGTTTAAGTAGTTTTAGTTTTTATCTATTCTTAACTGAAAATCTATCGAAAAATCAAGGACTCCTTAATTTTATTTTTTTTTTGTTGCAAATTTTTTTCCCAAAAACAAACATAAAATCCAATTCTGGCAAGCCTGGTTTTATGTAAAATTCATTGAATGGTTTTAAAACAACTATATAAGCACTCAATTATCATCTCGTCAACATGTATACCATGTTATTACTCAAATTTCATTGTTAAACCAAGGGCAAGGGTGTCATAAAAAGGTTTACCGCTTCATGAAAACCTCAAAAACTTGTAAAATTTATGAATAGTTTGATGGCTGATGTTATTGCTGTTAATAGGATTATATATTTTTAAGAATAAATATGAAATGAACAAAAATTACAGTTATGTTACACAGTGCAACAAATGAAGACTTTTGGAAAAATGCACGGACTCGACAGTATAGGTTCGATTGTACTACCAAAGGTTAGTAAAACCCTGTACTCGGTTTGGCCAGTTTGACTACCACTTTTTTTTTATGGACCTCAAAAGATTTTGAAAATCAGTTCACCACTTAAAAAAAGGTGTCCTCAGTTTTTAGCCTACAGCTAATTCAGACTTGATGAATTAGCTGTACTTTTTTGAAAAAATATAGGAGACTATTATTTTATTTTGTGCTTTTTTTTCAGCATAACATACAGGGACTCATAATTTTTCACTAACAATATATGACAAAATTGTAGCCATTGTAAATCTGAAAACTTTTGTGAATATATCAATACAATCTGAATGTGTCTAGGCATCCGAAATAGCTTACAAAGACCACTTTGTACCTTATAAATAGTCGTTTTTGACTAGAGTACACTTTTATTGCATTTTTGTTTACTTTCTTCAATAACAAAAAAAGTAAACAAAAATGCAATAAAAGTGTAGTCTAGTAAAAACGACTATTTATAAGGTACAAAGTGGTCTTTGTAAGCTATTTCGGATGCCTGGACACATTCAGATTGTATGGATATGTTCACAAAAGTTGTTCAGATATACAATGGCTATAATTTTTTCATGTATTGTTAGTGAAAAATTATGAGTCCCTGTAAGTTATGCTGAAAAAAGCAAAAAAAAAATAGTTTTTTCCATTTTTTTTAACAAATTTATTAAAATTGTAGTAATTTTTAGCTACTAAAAAACAACTACCAGAGTAGTAAAACCAACCGTTAAAAAGGGTTAAATTAACCACCGTAGAATTAATAGCGAAATTTTTAAAGCCATTACCAATGTAGCAAAAGTGATTAATAGAAATCTACTACATATGAGACTCAAAAAAAAGTTTACCAAATATTAAGTAATTCGAATAAAACTTGAAGAAATTCGAGAATCTTTTGACTTTCGAAAAGCACATAAAATTGGTGGAAAATTAAATAAAATCGACAAAAATTTGTAGTAAAATTCAAATTTAATTTAACGTTTTTTTTTTAATAAAACTATTTTTATGTCGTTTAAAGTTGCTTAAGGGCACTCAAAAAAAATTATAGCAAATTTTAAGTAATTTGAACAAAATTTTAAGAAACTTGAGAATGATTTGGCTCCAAAGATAATTTAGCTCAAATCAAGTATACAGTTTTCTTAAAAACAAGTAACAAAATTTTACTTCACTTAGGTACATGTCTATTAAAATTTAGTCAATTTTGTCTTAAATTTTATGAATGTTAACTAAATTTTTTTATATGTTTGTCTTAAATTATGTAAAAATTTAGCTTAAATCTAGTAAAAATATCTTGAAATCAAGTTTATTGTTCTTAAAATTTAAGACTCTTCAAATTGTGCAAATGCAAAATCAACTTATTTTTAGTTCATATGTTATACTTATATAAAAAAAACGCGTACAAAAAGTTAAAATTTCAGCTGAGAAAACAGAAATAGGTACACTGAGAGAATTATTTTCATGATATCAATGAATTTTTGCATTAGATCTATGAAATGTCACTAAAATTCGTCCACTGAAATTTTTTAATAAATTAATGCAGTTTTTCATAAAATTTAATGGAAAATTTAATTTTATTTATTAAAAATTTCATACTACTAATCTAATGAAAAAGTTTCATTAAAAATAGTTTCATTAAAACTATGAAATTTTTTCATTATGTTTGAGAAATTTTTCTTACATGTGAAGATGACTTCATTAGTTTAGTGAAAAAATATCATTAAAACTCTACCAATAAATTCTCTGTGTGTACACTCAAGAAATTAGGAAGGTAGAAATGACTAAAAATTACAGTTAAAATGACTGCAAGTGTAGTCAAAAAGATGATGATTGACAGTTTCCATACAGATGTGGTAATTTTTTGTACTTAAATCACATTTGTTCACCATACGAAATCAGAATAACTTCTAATTTTACGTGTTCCAGTTATAAATTCCTTTTATTTTAAAACATTATTCACATTATTTAGCAATAAATATCAATTTGATAATAATAATGTCCTGGAGGCAGGATCAAACAACGGTTTGCATTTTTTCGTATTTAGATCATTCATGAGAAATCAATAGCCCTTAAAGGATATACCCCGGGACTGGTTAAAGCTGTAAATAAAAATTTCAATAAAAAGCTAACCTTTTTATAACAAAGTTTATGAAAAATTTTTTTTAAATGAAACATTTGCCATAAATTTGTATAAAACTTTTCATCAAATTTATGAAAACTTCATGAATATAATGAATAATTGATAACAAACCATTTATGAAACAATATCATCAATTTGATGAAACTTTTTGTATAAAATAATACATAATTAAATCTTAGATCATTTAATGTGATATATAACTATATATTAAGTTATATAATACATATGGCATCATATATAAGTGTATCTTATATCACACACAAAAATATTTGTTTGTATGAGCGATATATCTTAAATTATATAGTTTCCCTATGGGGAATGAGGAGTCAATTGACCTAAAAGTGACTGGTTAAAGAAGGACTTATCACAGGACTGGTATAATTTAATACTGATGTGGGTTAAGCAGTGTCAACTGTCCTAAAATTACCAATCCTGTGACTGGTAAAGGGAGGACATACCACTTAGCCAGAAAGCTTACTAACAACAAAAAGCCAATTGGCCAGAATTTTACCCATTGGCAGCTGTTTAGTTTTCGTTTATTTTTATGCCCATCTTTGGTTAGTCCTGTGGCATGCCACTATGTGGTTTAAAGCAGGACAAATGACCCCCTCCTATGACAAGCCCATGTTAAAGTTGCCAGTTGTTTACATAGGGTAGGGTTTAGTAGAGGACCGGTCTCTGGCACGAAGGGACCGATCCTGTGGCACACGCAGGACCGGTCCCATTCCCCATAGGGTTATATTGCAGCATATATGTTTACTAGGGCTCTAAACTTAATGCATTTATAATTGCGTTCACTACCGCACACACTCACAAAATTTTATCAAAATCGGAAAACATCGAGTAATTTCACGGTAATATTAAATGGAATTGCTTTAATATAAACAAAATATAATTCTTAAAAAAGAAGCATTTTAATGCAAATATGCATTTATAGCAAAATATGTAACAAAAATATCAAAATATGCATTTATAGCACAATATGTTTGTATAGAAAAATATGCAAAAATATGCATTAACAAATCGATGACATTTTGTTGAAAATTTGTTGATTCGCAAAAATATTTGGTTAACTTTGTGCTCTAGCTTACGACAACAAACATGTATTTAAATGAACTTCCGAACCCTAATGATTACTTATTATCTTTTATATGAGAATGTATTATATATGAAAATATATCTACCATATCCTATTATGTTTAGCATATACGTCTTATATCTAATTTTAAAAAGGTCAATATATAAAAATATATCGTTCTATATGTTACCATATAAGAATCATATAATAATATATGGCTATGAGTGACACCATTATATAATCACATGATATAATATATTTTAAGATAAAACAATACAAAACAATATATATATTTTTACCCGCACTCACAATATATTTTCCGCAAAGACTACTGACTTAAAAAAAAGACTACTTACTTTTCGTTTAAAACAATTGTATTTTGTAGTTTATTTTCAACTGTTAAAAAAGTTAATTGAGAAAATCGGTAAAAACAATAGATTATTTTCGTTTATTTCAATACTCAATATAATAAAGGGTCCGCCAAATAACTTTTTTTTTTGAAAATGCTATAAAAAAAACTACTGAATATTTTCTCAAATTTCTTTTTTTATTTGAAAGTACAATCCTTCCGGTTAATAATGGAAAATAATTTCATTCAAATGGCCGCCTCGGCTGGCCATGCCGTAGCCTACACGATCGGTCCAATTTTTAAGCACATTATCGATTGTGTGCAGCTGTATTTCACCAATGGCTTCACGAATATTATCCTTTAAAGCGTCAATTGTCTCTGGCTTGTTGGCGTAACACTTATCTTTGACGGCACCCCACAAATAATAGTCCAACGGTGTCAAATCGCAGCTCCGAGGTGGCCAAACGACATCAGCTCTGCGGCTGATAATGCGATCTTCAAAAACAGGGCGCAAAACATCGAGTGTAGCTTCGGCTGTGTGGCACATAGCGCCGTCCTGTTGAAACCAAATGTTGCCAATATCCTCCTCTTCAATTTTTGTGAGCAAAAATTCGTTCAACATGGCGCGATAACGATTGCCATTGACTGTAACGGCCACTCCTCGCACACATTCTGCAACATTACCATGATTTCCAAAGTAATGTCGCAATATTTCCCAGCGTTGTTCAAGCGTATACACAACCATATTCGTTTAGCGGAAGGATAAAACTAATTATCTGTCAAATCAGACATGAGCTAAGTGTTACCATTCACGAAATAAGCACTAGTTGAAAAAAAAAAACGGACGGATGGCGGACCCTTTATAATAACTTTTTGTTTTAAATAGAAAATTTTAACTGAATATTTTAACTATTACCGAAAGTCTGTTTTTTGTTTATTTTGTTTATTGAATAACAGACAGAAAGTTAAAAAATATATTTCTTTGGTAATTTAACTGTATATTCCATTGAAACAACTTTACTGACTAAACTTTTAAATAACTGTTGATTTTTTATGGAAAAGTTCTTGTGAGTGCGGGACAAAAAAAATCGTTTGTCTTTGGGTATTGAAAATACAAAAACTTTTCACTATCGGTTAAAGTGTTCAACATGAAGACTGTTTTACAAAAAGGAAGAGAATATAGCGCAATCTTCTAAATTGGTGATATATTAGTGGCGCCATTTATAGGTATAGATAATAGAGATAAAAATCAAAATATGTGTAAGAAAAAAAAATTATTTAGGCCAACAAATTATTTTCAAAAAGTAATAAAAATGTTGAAGTAACAAAATTGAGTTGCAAACAATTTAAGGTGAATATAAATTATATTTAATATATTTTTTTAATAATATAAAATATTATGAATTCCTTCTAACATAGTTTGAAAAGGTGATTCGTTTACCTTGACAAGTCCCTCTAAGAAATTTATCATAGTCCTTGCCACATCAGCAGCATAATTTATTTCATTGTACTAAAAACACAATTTTCTATAAATGTAATAGTATGAGTTTTAAGTAAATATTATGTTACGAGATACTACAAATTATTCACTGACGTGTAAAACATGTATGTTTTTCAACATATTCATACTATTATAGTAAATATGTTGAAAAAAAATATCTAATTTAGTCTCGAGGGATTTCTAGTTTAGTTATTTTTAGAGATGGCCACGCGAGCAGAATTTTGCATGATTCACGTGAATTACGCCTGAGTGTGTGCGAAACCTAATTATACTCCCGTGAACGCGAGTGAGTGTGAGTAGGAAACAATTCTTCGTGATTGACTGTGCGTGAGTCAAATTTTTGCGTGAGTGAGAGTGCGTGAGCAGAATTTCCCCAAAAAATTTGTTTTCCCTTTAGTAAATGCTTTCATTAGTTGTTTATGTTTTAAAACACTAAAAAAATGGCAAAATAACATATTTAGATCAAATTTGAGTTAAACATTCACAATTTACCTTAAGTTGTTCGATAAAAAACAAATGCCTTTGTTGGTTTTCGTGCTAAAATTAAGGTCTTGTTGTTTCATTTGGGGTTAAGGGCGTCTCAAAGTCAAAAATTCGTATTTTTTTTTTGGCAATTTTAGTTTTCTAATATCTCGGGATCTAAATGATACTGTTATATAAACTTTTAGCATTAGATGTATCAATGTCTTATGAACATTTATTGATCAACGCATTTTTAATTAGTTCCATACTTTTCTAGGGGGGACTGAAAATATGATGGGACATATATATCCCAATCGTCGTCAAAGGTAAAAATAAAGGAGAACTTTTTTTTTATTTAATATTTTATAATAAAAAAAAGAAAACACGAACAAATTAGTAAATAAAAAAACTTAAAAAACAAAAACTTAAAAATTCATTTCCAGCCCTGTTGCCATATCTAGAATAACGGATTCGCCAAAACCAACCTCTCGCTGTTCCTTTTTGCCTGTATATATTTCAATTTTATATAGATAACCACTCTTAGAGTCGCAACGGCACCATAATTTAAACCCCCAGCTTATGGGTTTGTCTTTGATATACTGTTTCATTCTATTGCGGCCATTAAATTTTACCATATGCTCATCGATAGACTGGCATTTGCCTTGGCTCAAATTTTTTCCAAATGCTGAGTTGAAATGATTTATTACTGGTCTAATCTAAAGGCTTCATCGTATGATGGGTCGTCACGGCTTGGCTGTTCAGCATTGTTAACAAAATGTAAGCTGGAAAGAATTTTTTCAAAACGGTCTCGAGTCATAACTTTGGAAATAAACGGTACTGAATATATTTCCATCGTAGACCAGTACAATATTATTTCTGACAATCTGTGGATACTCATTGCTATTATCATCCCAAAAAACGCTTTCAACTCTTCTTTGCTTATAGAAAATATTATTCCTTTCTGCTCACAATAAAGTTTCGTTTGGTGAATTATGTGCTCTATTAGTGCGTCGAAATCACAAACTGCATTAAAGACTTCTAAAACAGTTGAGACCTTCTCATCAGCGCTTACCTTTCGATTTAAAACCTGCCCGTATATGTAATCAGGGCCAATATAAGCTGGCGAAACGTAATTTTGATTGGGTTTTTTCCACTAAAATTTAACTAAAAGTTCTTTGGCATCTTTAAGTTTGGGAACATCTTTTGCCATTGACGCATCAGTCTTAGAATTTTTGCTCGTTAAAGGTTTTTCGGTCCGCAGAATATCTTCGATGTCGATTTTGGCTCCGTTCGCTAAATCGGTAACATCATCCAAAAAAGCTCTATCCTCGATATTTAATTCAAATACATTTTCTTCATCTTCACTATCCGATGCGTTCAAAAGCTCTACAATTTCATCCTCAGTTTTATAAAACCGTCGCAATCTGCTCATTTTCAAAAATAACTTTTATGGTTTTGGTAGATGGCAAATTTGTTTTCAAAACACAACTAAAACACGAATTTAAGCATAAATTGCAAAATGCAAACCGTTGCACAGTTGATTAGAAACTACTTGCTTGAATTGTTTTGTGTGCTTTGCAATATAAATAAATCAACACAGCAACGCAAAATGCGTTTTAATATTTAATGCATTTGTTCCCAAATTTTTACCTTTGACGACGAATGGGACACATGGGTCCCATGATTTTTCTTGTAGAAGGAGTAACAATTTCTAAATTTTGACAACAATTTAGTCGTGAAATGTTGTGCTTCCGAGTAAGAATCCGCAATAAAATTTTCAAAATTTCCAGCGGAAAATTCTTCGTCGTCAAAGGGTTAAATTTTACATTTCATTTTTTTTTTTCGGTTAGTTTATATTTCGTGAATTTGCGTGATTCACGAGAAACATGAGTGATCACTCGTGAGTGTGAGTAAAATCTAAATTTACTCACGTTAGCATGAGTAGGTGTGAGTAGAAAAAAATTGTTCGTGAGTGTGCTTGAGAGGAATTTTTCTCTCGTGAGCTAGACAATATTCACTCACGTGCCCATCTCTAGTTATTTTACTCATAGTAGACGAAAATTCTAAAACTTCAACAACTGTATGATTTTTATCATAATAACCCAGCAAAAAATAAAGCATCGCAAGAATAGATAAAGAAGCAATACAATGCAATGATTTGGATTTCGGTGTTATCAAAATTTGGATCGGAATCAATGAATTTTATTTATATGGTCTTGTCATAGGGTGGAAATTCTCTTTTATGATCCTTATTTATTGCCTCTTAAGCAATGCTTATGGTTTAATGAAAACTCAATTATTTGAATGTTCAGAAGAAAACTCTCCTAGGACAGAATTCCTATTGCGCTGGAATTAACAATTCTTTTTTTTTGGATTTTCCGAAAGCATTTTTTCACCTAATTGGTGGGAACGCTGTATTTAAAGCAGAGCCAATATGGATATCAAAACTTTTCTTTCCTCGAGTATTTTAACATTAGGTCCAAAAAAATTTAATTTCTTATATTTCAAATATGATCCTTTACAAAAAAATTATATATTTTTTTCACTCCCTTTTACCCCCAAGTTTGAGATGGGATCGAGTTGGTTTTAATAGATTTGAAAAGATATTATTTTGTTCAAAATCACATTTTTAGAAGTTGTGAAAAAGAACTTCTTTAGAAGCGGGAAATCAGAAATCACTTCCATTTTTTTTTTTTTTGCTGGGTAATAAATAGCAGATATTAATTATTACATTGATATTAAATTGAAATTTCGAAACTCAAAATTTGTGAATATTTGTAATATATATATATATAGGGTTGCCAGACGGTCTTGATTTCGCTTAATTTACAAGAATTTTTAATGTTCGCCAAGAATCAAGAAAAATATGCTTTGTCAAGATTTTTAAAGCGAAACACCTTAAACAAATTATTTTTTACATTTTTTAAAAGTTTTCCTTAAAGAAAGTTTTGTAAATAGCAAATGTACATTTAATTGAAATATTATTATGAAGCGTTTTCGAAATCTATCAACACTTATTGATAGAAAGTGTTTCAAATACATTTTTGTTAAAACACATTTTAAGCTCTAAAACTGTACCGATAAACTACTATTAGCATAAAATGTCTATTTAAAACCTTGTGCAAAAATTAATATTTGATTATAAATACAGTTTTAAGGCTAAAAGTTGTGTTTTCACTAAAATGTATTTGAAATGATGTTTAGTATTTTTATGAAAATTGGGGTTATACGTCCCCCCTTTACCGATCACGAGGGCAAGGAAATTCAAGTTTTTTGTCGATGATCTAAAACTCATAGACAGCAAAATGGCATCGATTTGTAATTGCATCCCTATGGGGAATGAGGAGTCAATTGACCTAAAAGTGACTGGTTAAAGAAGGACTTATCACAGGACTGGTATAATTTAATACTGAAGTGGGTTAATCAGTGTCAATTGTCCTAAAATTAAAAATCCTGTGACTGGTAAAGGGAGGACATACCACTTAACCAGAATGCTTATTAACAAGAAAAAGCCAGTTGGCCAGAATTTTACCCATTGGAAGCTGTTTAGTTTTCGTTTATTATATACGACATGGCCCTTTTGCGACAGTCTTGTGGTATGCCCATCTTTGGTTAGTTCTGTGGCATGCCACTATGTGTTTTAAAGCAGGACAAATGACCCCCTCCTATGACAAGCCAGTGTTAAAGTTACCAGTTGTTTACATAGGGTAGAGTTTAGCAGAGGACCGGTCTCTGGCACGAAGGGACCGATCCTGTGGCACACGCCGAACCGATCCCATTCCCCATAAGGATATTTTGCCAAAAAAAAAAAAATCATATTTTGACTATTTAGGCATATTTTGTGAATTTTAATGAATTTATTTTAAATTTATTTTAAGTATTGTTAAAAAAATAAAATTTAGATACATTTTTTTATTTTGATTTAAACAAAATTATTTTTATATTTTAAAATTTTGCTGAACCGAAGAAAAGAGTACACTCACAATATATTTTCCGTAAAGACTACTGAATATACACATTAAATTAACTGAAAATCAGTTAAAAACAGGACTACTTACTATTCGTTTAAAACAATTGTATTTTTTAGTTTATTTTCAACTGTTGAAAACGTAATTGACAAAATCGATAAAAACAATAGATTATTTTCGTTTATTTCAATAATCAATATAATATAATAACTTTTTGTTTTAAATAGAAAACTTTAACTGGATATTTTAACTATTACCGAAAGTCTGTTTTTTGTTTATTTTGTTTATTGAATAACAGACAGAAGGTTAAAAAATATATTTCTTTGGTAATTTAACTGTATATTCCATTGAAACAACTTTACCGATTAAATTTGTAAATAACTGTTTAACTTTTATGGAAAAGTTCTTGTGAGTGTAAGATTCTGTTCATTCATATTTTTAGTTTTTAGCTTCATTCTATTAGCAGATATTTTCACTATCGAGTTTCGTTTCTGGGTGTAATGAAATGTCAAACAATTATAAAAAATTTCGAGTTATCATCAAATATTTTTAATTCGATATTTGCCTCCCAAAACCGATTTATGGAGTTAGTTTTTATTACCAGGAATTTTACTCTTACCAAAGTATACCTGCGAATTAGAAACCATTGTTGATTCAGAAAAATTGAAAATTTACAATGTAGTTATGATTTTTAGAAAATACACTCATTCTTCTCTACCACGCCTTTCACAATAAAATTAAATAAAATTGCATATTAATTATAGTATTAATTGCAATTGTCTGAAAAAGACGTTAATATTCAAACTCAAACAAAAATCAAACTTTGCTCTCTGGCAATTCTTCCCTAACTACGTAAGCGCCATCTATCGAATATACAAAGAATATATCATAGATATGGCATCACGTACAACATATGGGAAAACAGTGGGCATTAGAGTGAGGTAAGTTTCTAAAAATAGAACTCGACCTGACGATAGCTCAGTGCGCTAAAGCGCTCTGTCTAACGTGTAGTGCGAGTGCATGTGGCATTTAGAAATCAGTTTATCTATACCACGGTCAGTGATTGCACAGAAAAATTTCATATAGACGCAATCGAACAAATAAAAACATAACAAATATTACATTATTCAAAAAAACAGGGCCACTGACGAAGGTTCCATACCAGAAACTGCGCAGTCTGATTCAGAAAAATTGAAAATTTACAATGTAGTTATGATTTTTAGAAAATACACTCATTCTTCTCTATCACGCCTTTCACAATTAAATAAAATTGCATATTAATTATAGTATTAATTGCAATTGTCTGAAAAAGACGTTAAAATTCAAACTGTCCATATTTTATTTTTAATTATTTCTTCTGTGAACAATATTGATATGAAAAAAATTTTACGAATTAAGTAGTGTTATATTTTTAAAAAAGTTCCTAGATTGCAAAAATATTTAAATTTTCAATTAGAGTTTAAAATAATTTGCATTTACACCCTTTAGGACTTCCAACGTAAGAGTGTTTTTAAATTGTCAAGTTTTTTTTTTCAAAACCAAGATTTTTTTTTTTGCGTATGTCAAGCATTTTGCAAATATGAATCTGGCAACCCTAAATATATATTAGAAAATTTCAAAATTAGGTTACACCTTATATATTTATAAATGATATATCCATGGAAATGACGTAGTTTAGTAGTAGTTTGACACCTTGTCTATAGTAAATGAAGAAATTGAAAATGATAAATTTGCTACGTAAATGACTTGAATATATTAAATGCATTCAAATTGAGTGCATTAAATATATATATGGGTCAATTTCAAAAAAAACGTACACAACAATTTTTTTTTTGCTTATTTTAAAGTTTTTTCAATTCGCCTGTAAGAGTTGCCAATTTATGTAGAAATTGATGAAGAATCCGGTGATACTTTTAGGCTCTCAAAAAAATCAATATTTTTTGATTTTTTTTTTAGGTTTTCTATGATTTCTATCTTGAGCGTCACACACCAAATATGTATAAAAAATCGCTAAAAATGCAAAAATATTTTAAATTCAAGCTTACTTTTGTGTCTCAAGATTGACTTTTGCGAAAATCACCTTTTCGATTACAAACACAAAATCACGTTTCACCTTGATTTTTCATTTTTTTTTTTTAAGTGACTAGTTACTTTAAAATTTTAAGATGAAAATATGTAAATTTTTGTTAAAAAAAACACTTAAACTTAAAGGTTCCTTGCAAAGTAATAGGCTTGTAACAATGTATTTAAAATAAACTGCAATTATAAGCGTTTTAAGGGAAAAAAAACTAAGTGTAACGCTGAAGATATTTTGTGACGATCAAGAGATTTTGTTGCACGTAAAAAAGAAATAATGCCAAATTTAAAGTTTAACGAAAAAAAGTTTATTCTTTTACAAAAAGTAAATAAAAAAAACAAAATTTTTTCAAAAAACAAAAATTTTCATACAAAACTAAACATGTACATATTCTTTGATGTCTTTAACAAAAATGGAAAAAAAGGAAGTAATTCTTAAAGAAACTTATACACATATGTAAATATTTGACGCAAAACAATAACTTAACTTAATTTAATTTATAAATTTTCATTCGAATTCTTATTCTGAATCTGTATAAACTTCATGAAATGACAAGCGGCTTTGTTTTTTTTCATTGTCATTCATTTTTACCACTTTCGAATTAAGTTTGTGGCAGTTCCGTTTATCGTTGCTATTCATAAACAGAATCAGTCAGTAACAATAAAAATTAAACTCAAATATACCACGATTATACCTTTCTTTCTTCTTTCTTTTATATTCGTCATTACGCGCTTTATCGACCTTTATTTTCTCTCGATATCTCCGTGCTCTTTCAGCCGCCGTTAATTTTGTTGTTTTACTCTTGAAAATTAAAAAATAACATCAAAATTAAGCATTTTAAGCTATGAAGCAATATATATCAAAAGTGATGCTCATGAAATGTTTGCCTATTTTTGTTTTTTTTCCTAGGCAATTTATTTCTCAAATTCACAAATTATAAAAAAATGAGTTGAAACCATGTAAACAATGATTGTCAACTTCAATTTTATACATATAATATATTCACTTTTAAAAAAATTAGCGTGACGCTCATGAAATTTTATCGCGCCCTTACCATAGTGTTCACAAAAACTACGCAAATGCACACTTTTTTTAATAGATTTTTTTTTTTCGCTTTTTCACTTTTGTAATAATTAAACTTTGTACTTTCCTTACGTTATTTACTTCATTTAAATGCAAATTGAAAACTAGTAATATTACTTGAATTATAAAAAAGTGACGCTCAATGCAAATTGTGGGGACAACCTTTCTTTGCTACGCCAAATTCGCACTAATTAAGTTTTGACGACTATAACAAATCAAAACATAAGAAAGAAACGCAATAATTCGAAAACTGTTATTAAATGTTGCATATTTACTTTTTTCTTGATTTTATTTTATTTTGTTTACTAAAAATTCTAACGGGGGACACATGCTTTTGTATGGAAGCAGTCAGAGGGAGAAACAAAACACCATTCTGAATAAACAAAAAAACAAACATACAAATTTGAGAATTACGTTTTTTGTTACATATTCCTCGCTGATCACTCTCACATTTTTGTTTTTTTGTTTTTTTTTTTTTTTTTACCTAAAATAGTAGTGTAAAGTGCGGGGACACAAAAAATGCGTTTTTTTTTGAAATTGACCCATATATATGTATATATATCAGGAATTTCAAAAATTTTCGACACTTTGAAGGAAATATATTTGAAGTAAAATATTTTTGTTTATGACATGACATATGCTATGTTAGCCGATGTTTGGACATGCTAGGATTCGAACCTGGGGTCTCCGGTTGTTAGGCGAGAACTCTCCAAACTATCGTCACTTATAATAATGGGTTGATCAAAAGGTAAATGAATCCAATGAATTGTTGTGCTTCGAGTTTTCGTTTGTGATGTTAAAATTATACACCTTACCCTCATGCTTACAAAAAATTACAAATTAATGTGTCTAAATATAGATTTTCAAAAGAAATATTTTAAATATTACTTTACGTATATATTTCATGCATTATGTAATTGATGATCGGTAAGTCATTACTTTTATTTTTAAAAATATTGTAAAACGTAATGATGTATCATTACAAGGTAATACAGGAGTGTTCAATTAATAGTAACTCATTACTTTATGTTTCAAAATAATGTTGAAGGTAAGGAGTATACATTACAATGTAATGCATGATGTAACCACATATTGCTAACTTATTACTCTAGGATTCGAAATAATACTGAAGGTCAGCAGTATGCATTGCAAAGTAATGCTTTATGTAACCCATTATCGGTAACTCATTACTTTTTGTTAGAAAATAATGATACAGGTAAGGAGTATACATTATACAAGGTAATACATAACTTCATCGCACCCATTACCAAAGTTTTCCTGAGTATGAGCAAAAAAATAGTATTTATGACAAAACTCTTGTTAGTTTCAAGTATTTTTTTAGTTTTTCGCCTTAAAAATGGCCAGCAATACTTTTGGTCAGGCGCGGATCCAGGGGGAAGGAAAATGGGACATTTCATCCCTCAAAAAAAATGTTTCAATAAAAAAATTTGAAAAAGATTAAAAATATAATTACAAATACTCTAATTTCCCTCCCACAACCTTTTCCTGGATCCGCGCCTGTTTTTGGTGAAGACATTTTCAACGTGAAACATGTCATAGCTTTGAAGTATAGTCAACCTAACACTGTCCATCGTTTCTTTCAATCCATAAAACCTTGAGAAATAAAAGGCATCTAAAGTCCGTCTCAACAAGTGTCTGAAATTTTTGAAGTAGCTCATATAAAGTTCATTTAAAATCGAATGACATAAAATGAGACTAATTAATTTTTTTTTGCATTCTTAAGCAATTATATAGGAAATGGTAAAACTTTTTAAATTTAAATAAATTTTATTAAAAATTTTCAATTATTTAATCATGTGAAATGGCAAATATAAATCTTCTCCATAATTAAGTTTTTAACCACAAAAATTAACAATACAGTCAAAGGCCGGAATAACGAATGATACATTGTCAGGCCCATTCGTTATATCGAAATATTCGTTATATCGCAACAACTTTTTGTACACTCAAAAAAATAAGTTAGTAGAAAAGTTAGTAAAACGTCTTGTAAATCAGATATACTATTTTTCACCAAAATGTTTATTAAAATTATGTTTTCAGCTAAAATTTTAGTTATACTTATTCAGCACTTAACTGTTTTGAACTAATGTTTTACTAATATTTTACTAATGTTTTACTAATTGATATAGCTAAAAAGAAAACTGTGCTCATTAATAGTGTGGACGACAACCAGATTGAAAGATACACGCAGAATGAATTAAATGTCACGGCATCTCAAGATGTAGTAGAAACGAGAAAAATTATACTAAAGAGTGCAACTCTTGTAAGACATATAAAAAACCAACCATGGAAGATTTTTGTATCTGTTTTTCATCCATAAAACAAAATTGCGGATTAAAACAACTTAAATTTTTTGTTGTCACCGGCTTGTGAAAGTAATTGCCTACTAATTCAATAAAAGACAAAATAAAATATTTAAATTTAATAAAGATGAAATGTGTATTTCTAAACTAAATGTTTATAGAGATTAATAATCTAGTGTGGTCAAATTGCAAACAAATATACAGCAGGTAGACAGACTAAAGCGACAGACAAAACACACATCTTAGGTATATTTTTATGGTTCCTTTTTATTATTGCAAAAAGGGTTGTATATGTCCTATTTTGTTATTTTTTCATTTCTATAATTATCTGCGGCATTTGCATTCCTTTAAAACATATCATTATTTAGACAACCATTAATGTAAGTAGTAGAAAGAAAATTTTGTTTGAGTCAATATAATTATTTTTATTTTTTTTTTAAGATATTCATGTAGTCAATGTGGAAGCATGAACATTTTTATATTTTTTTACTTATATTATTTTTAAAAGAATCACAAAAATATGTTTTATTATTTTCAGCAAATAAATTAACTAAAGAACATTTTTTCTATAAATTTTTTTAGTTTTATTCAGTCTTCTAATATTCAGCAAAAATTTTATTAATTTTCAGCAAGGGTTTTTTTAATTTCTAATCCACTAAGTGTTAGCAAAACTTTTGCTGAATCCACTAATTTTGTTGCTGAAAATTAGCGAGCTGATTTTTAGCAAGATTTTGCTGACATTAGCATTTTTTTTTTTTCAAGCACCCTCCAGACTAAAATTTTGCTGACTCAGCAAAATTTGTTGATGACTTTATTACCTGTTTTGTTTGGAGTGTACTAAAGCGACAGCACATGTTTCAAAATGATGAGTTTATTGAAAATTAAAAGTAAAATTGCAATTGTGGGTACACTTAGTGTTTCCAAAAAAACAGCTTTTTGAGAAACCGGGTTTTCGGTTTACCGAATGTGAAAAATCCGGTTAAGCAGTTAACCGGAATTTTGCTTACTGAAAAATATACAAAATGCTTGTAAAAATGTGAAAATTGGACTTTAGAATTTTGACTAATTGCTTAAAGTTTTATTAGCATTACCACTTTATTATATTCCAAACTCGTGCTGCGACAGATTTTTCTGAAATTAGGATGTTTAAAAACAATTTTATAGTAAACTTTCATTTTTATTATGTGGCATATCAAAGTGCTAGAAAATTGTGTTAGAAATTGTAATTTGGCGATCTTGCGGTTTGGTTCCGAAGTGAACGAAAGCAGTTATAATGCGTACAGAGTTCTTTTTTTATATAACAACGTGAAATTTTTTTTGGAATGTATTTCACTCAAATTTTATGTTACAAGTTGTGTTTTTTGCGATTTTGTCTTTTTAATAAAATTAAAATTTCATACGCTTTCATTATATTAATTACGATTTGAGGCCTTTTAAAGTTCAATCGACAAATTTTAACGGTAAAAACAACTTGCTATTCTTAAAAACTAAGTTCTTATACCATCATTACCTCCCAAATGATTTAAATAAAAATTAAAATTAAAAACCGGTTAACCGACTGAAAAAACCCGGTTTGTGAAAAGCCGAAATGTAGCCCAAAAACCGGGTTATGGGTTAACCGTTTGTGAAAACACTTGGTACACTCCTAACAAAAATTTATTTTTCTTATTACGATTTTTTTTTCATTTCTTTTAATTTTCACATATTTCATACCAACTGCTCGTTATATCGAGTTTACATTTTGAGAACAATTAGTTATAACGCGTTTTCGTTATACCGAGTATTCGTTATATCGTGCTTTGACTGTATATATTTTTTCATCTTTAACATAAATATCCGTTATATTGCAATAACTCATTTTTGAATAACTATCATTCTCTAAATATAACCACAAAATATAAAAAAAAAGACGTTCACAACTTTGTGGTAGTAATACATATCTCATCATAACAACATTTATCTTTTCTACAATGCACAAATGTATGTCGGAATGAATTAGGCTTGCCAGACGTACTGTTTTCAGGAGTACTTATACTTTTTCCCCCCAATTGTACTTTTTTCTGCATAACAACAAAAGAAGAACGCAAAAGTACTTTCTTATAGCAACTGTACTTCTTTTTGTACTTTTTTTTTTTTTGTTTGTTAAAAACGTAAAGTTAGAAAATTTTTTCTTGTTGACGATTTTTGAAGTGAAATTTGATAAAATGACGATTGATGGCTTTTTCAAATTTTTCAAGTTTTTTCCCTATAATTTACAGACAACATCCCTACAAGAAATGGATGACCGAAACTAACACATGCAAGTCTTGCATCTTCCTCTAACTTACGAATTTATAAATTAGAGGGAGATGCAAAATCACACGTACACATAGTTTCCATCACTTTTTTCATATTGCCCTTAAGAAAATGATAGAAACTTTGTTCTACGCGCTGATGGATATTTTCATCAGCAGTTCCGGTCATTTGACCGGTCATATGACCGTCACTGTTCTTGCTGGGATATTATCAAGCATTTTTTCATTTAAAACTTCAACAAATGAAATAAAATAATTTCAAATAGAGCAACAATTATTAATAATTTACCCATTTAGCTATCAACTAAACAATAACATCATTAATTTGGGAGCTTCGAGTATTTTTAATTATTTTTAATCTGTTTTTACATTTTTGTATTGAAAAATATCATTTTAGGAGAGGAAATGTCCAATTTTTCCCTCCTGGTGGAACCGCGCCTGGTATTATGAATGCTTAAATAATTATCATAATTGAAATCGTGAGAAAATTTAATTTATTTGCGTAGGTTAATTTGCTATTTTAGACTCCCAGGAGGTCTAAAATAAATCTGGTGGGAGCCACAAATACATGGATCTTTAAATAAAATGAGTTTCTGAAATCGCGAGAGTACCCATACTTATATAACTAAGCATAACGGTTTTTGGGGCATGGGGGCCTCATCCGCCTTAACCGATAATAGAAAAAATATGCTTCTTTTAATTCCAGATGGGGTCACATATTTTTTGTTTTGTTTTGAGAGGTGCCCCAAAAAGCAAACTTTAGGCGAATGTTTTAGTTCTTAATTGCATAAATTGCAACTTTTACGAACTTAATTTTATGTTTTTTTTTTTTTTTAATAAAATTGTGTATGCTTTTTTCTCGATATACTTTTTTTGTCGATTTTATATCTGGCAATCCTAGAATGAATGAATGAATGCACTAAACGACTGGATAAATCTACATAGAGATGTTTTGTATTTGAATTTACGAGTACTACGTGTTCAGTATGTGTACATCCTTTTCATTTTCCTGCTAAAACACTAAAAATCTTGTAAATGTTTCTTGGTATTCCGTAGTATGTGTATTAGGGTATTTCATTTTTCCACAGATTTTATATTTATATGATTTTGATTGCGTGTTCAAGTGATGCAAAAGATATTTGCGCCAAATTTCAGGAAGATTGGATAATGCTTAAGGTTCGCACACTATGACCACTTTTTCTCAATCTAATGGAATTTCTAATATTGAAGTGCGTTGTACTAATGAGCTTCTTATTAATACAAAAACGGAATATGTGTGTCAAACTACGTGGTGAGTTTTAAGTGGTAGTTCTTCTAAATTTCCCATTACAAAACGACAGGAATTGTAAAGGAATTGTCGAATTTTTTTAAACTTCCCGGTAAATGTGATGGACATGACTATTATTTGAATTATTGAAGGAGTTCAGTGGACAACGTTTTTGTCCCTAAAAAAGGAAAAGGTGGTGTTTCCAGATCACATTTTGCATCAGACGAACGACATTAGTAGAACATAATATATGTAATACAATAGCAAAATACATGCAGTCAGTCATTCGTCTCACGAAGAATGTCTGAAGGAAAGCCCAAATATATAAGTGTACAAAAGAAGATGAAATTTATATAAGAATTAACATTACAAAGCTATCGCTGATATAAGAAAGTGTTGATGCAAGATTCCTTTCCTTCATCAGCAGCACTTATTTGAATATTACCCTTAGAAATCCTACTCATTCGAAATAAAAGAATATTGCCCTTAGTTGTCCATGTATATAACATTGAACGATAGAGCTGCTGTTCCAGTGAATTGTAAGGGGTTTTGAGCATTTACTTGTAATACCTGCTGCTCTGAAAGCCACTTGTGAGCAGATGGTTGAAATAGGTTTCGTGAAGTGGAGCAATATTTACAATGAACCAACATCATAAGGGACTGATCCAAATTATTGCATATTGGAAGCTGTGCTGTGTCATACCATCAAGTGTCAACCATTATGTGGTCAATGAACAATGTGAATATGCTACAGCTTCTATGTACTTTCCCAGATGCAGACGTCAAAAATTGCTTTCACAGTTGCTTAAAGACACTTTGACTATCTGTCTCAAGTAATCGAAGAAATGCTTTTTTTGGATGAACGTTTGCTTCATGTTGATAAGGAAAATATGACTTAAAATATAGAAACCAAACGGGAAAGAAGAAAAAAACCCATTCGGGAAAGAAGAAAAAGACATATTCGAGCACCTGTAGATTTTAATAAATTTGGGTTTGTAATTTGGGGGACGAAAATAATACCCAGGCCCTATTTTTTTTCTAATGATAAAAGTAAGTAATATTGAATTAATTTTGCCTGATTTTGCAAAAGTGGGAAAATTGTGCAACCTCTAAACACTATCCAATCTTCCTGAAATTTGGCATATATAACATTTAGATCACTGAGACTCGTGGCGAAAACAGAGTCTCCCAATATTTTACATTTTATTTTTTGCCTTACAAAATGAAACCCCCTAATGTGCAGTTGTAAGATTTGATGATATATTATCAACATGCAAAGTGACACTAATTTAAACACCACATTTTTACAATATATAGAAACAAAATATAATATATAATAGTATTTAAGCAACGCACAGTGTCATGTATTTCATTTAAATATAAATTTTATCAAAGCTTATCTCAATGTCAGTTCAGTTTAGAAGTCGAGGGGACTTATAGCAAATTATTTTCCTGTATTTGCTTACATATTGTGTACCAGCGACAGCAACAATTGAGCATGATTCCAAATTAAATTCAGGATCAGGTCATACGTTATTTACTTTGTTTTTCTTTATAGAAGCCCAAACATCGAAACGGAGAAGGCATTAAGTTGTTTTAATATCTTTACTTTGATTCTCTTTCCTCTTCAATTTCAGGAGAGTTGCCCGAATAGTGAACTCTTAGTTTGTGGCGATTTCAAGATCACAACTCTTCACGGTTTCGACATACCAGCGAGACGACTTCCGTTGGTACTTACGTCGAGCTTTTTGCTGCTTACAATCACATAGCGCAATTCATGAATGAGCCAGCACACATTCCGTGTTATAAATTATAGTCTCAGAATACTCTCGACCTGTATCATTTCCGCATACTTTTCATACTCCCGTCTTCTTAACGTTTTACATGCAGCCACAAAACGCTCTGTTTCTATTTATCAAAATTCTCGTTTGGTTCAACTTAAGGATTTTTATCGGCAATTTAACTGGATGCTATGTTTCTTGGCCGACGATGTTGATGCCGCTGTGAAAATGGTAGAACGCTTAATTTTGTTAGGAATGAAATTTTTTAGTCCTTCTAAATTCATATCGACTAACCTAAACACAAGTGTTGATTTAGCCAGACATGCAAAAATGCAGTCAGGTCCAGAGAGGAAGTATTCGGTATTTGGGGTGTGAATAAGAAAGACAATACTGAACGGCTATGCAAACAGGAGAAAACTAAATGTGCCAAAGTAGTTATTGTTACACGTGAATATTACTTATTGTTAGACACGAACAGTATCTACCTGCTAAAGTTCTTGCTGCTCATCGGGGTAGTAAGACCTTTTGGTCATTCGTTAAAAGAGTAAGGGATAATGGTAGTTCCTCCATCCCAACTCTAATAAAGGATGACCCAGTTGATAAAGCCAACCTTCTGTCTGAAAGCAATCAACCACTGCCTCAGCTCGAATAAGTATCGCATACTATGCCCAAGATAGTCTTTCGAACTCGAGCCGACGTTATCGCGCTCATTGCCAACCCTATTTAGTCCTTCGCACAAGACAGGTATATTTCTATCGTTTTAAAAGATTGCCAATCCCCAAAAAGGGTGCGGCTAACAACCCTGACAATCACCGCCCAATTGCTATCTGCTCTGCGCTCTTACAGGTTATGGAGAGCATGGTTTATTACCATTTTGTTAATTATGTAGAATATAACCCAATTCTTAATGATCGACAGTATGATCGATATAATGGATATATCGGATTCGGTCATTCACAGATTTGATGAGAAAAAGTGGTTTCTCTAAATATTTTTAAGGCGTTCGATAGTGTGTGGCATAAAGCACTCGTATCAAAGCTTATTACTTTTGGTGTCGGTGATGAATTCTCTCGATTTATATCGAGTTTTCTCAGAGATCGCACTATAAGAGTTATACAAGGTGGCGCAAAAGTAATCCTCCTATCAGAAAATGCTATAAATTTTACGATTGGCCCCTAATGTCAGTTCTGTTTTGACATTTGTGTAGTAAACACATGCGAAATACACGTTAATAAACAATGTTACGATACACTGCTCCAGAACGCGGAATATTGGTGACTATTTCTTTGACCAATAATCGGTCGGTCTTTTTGGCACAACGTGAATTTCGTCGCAGATTTCCTGGCCGTCCAACGCCTACTGGTGAAACACTGCGACGTTTAGCCGCTCGCACAACACGAGATGCTGCCAGGCGCGGCAGACCCCGGAGTAGCCGTTCTGCAGAAAATATTGCTGCTGTAGCCGAGGATGTCATGGAAGCGCAGTCGACATCGACCAGGCGACGTGCCACGCAAATGGGTATCAGTCGAAGGTCTTTACAGCGAATTTTGGTACAAGATTTGAAGATGTTTCCGTACAAAGTCCAGACGGTGCATCAGCTGTTAGCTGCTGACCGCCAATCGCGTGTAACATACGCTCAAGCCATCCTTAATCACCACCAAGAGGAAGATGATTTTTCATCAAAAATAATCATGAGTGATGAGGCCCATTTCCCTCTTAGCGGGTACGTAAATAAGCAAAATTTACGCTTCTGGGGCACTGAAAATCCGCGTGTAACCCACGAAGAGCCATTACACCAGCTCAAAGTCACTGTATGGTGTGCTGTTTTCGCTGGAGGAGTCACCGGACCTTTTTTCTTCGAAGACGTCGCGGGCCAAACGGTTACTGTGAATGGTGAGCGCTACAGAGCAATGATCAACGAGTTCTTTCTGCCGCAACTTAATGAATTGGGATTGGAAAACATGTGGTTCCAACAGGACGGTGCAACGGCACACACTGCACGTGCCACAACCGATATGCTGAAGGATGCATTTCCCGGGCGCCTAATCTCCCGTTTTGGCGATTTGCACTGGCCAGCAAGATCGCCTGATTTGACCGCTCCAGACTTCTTTTTGTGGGGCTTTTTGAAGTCGCGGGTTTATGTCAACAAGCCTCAGACTCTTGCAGCTCTTAAAGACAATATCCGTCAAGAATGTGAGGACCTATCGCCGGAAGTGTTGGCCAAAGTGATGGAAAATGCCATAAAAAGGGCTCAAATGACAATCAACTGTGGCGGCGACCAAATAAAAATAATCCACAAGAAGAATCAAAGTTTTTCATTTTTTTTTTTTAAATTACAGCCAAAAAACATCGGAAGGTTATTTTTGCGCCACTTTGTATTTGGGATCTCATCCAATGATTTTCAGTTAAATGCAGGGTTACCGCGAGGTTCCGTTCTCATCTTTCTAAACGGGTGGTATAAATGTTAAGGAGTCAGAATTTCTTGATGTTCTTGGCATGATAATCCAATGTGATGTCCGTTGGAAAAATCACGTTATTCAAGTGTCTTGGCTTTCTTCACCGGCGCAAGATTTACTTCACTCCCTCTGATCTTCTTAATATTTATATGGATGATGGAATACAACTCCAATATATAGGCGGGGGCTCCAAAGTCTATTTTGAAACTTCGGACCGTATGTAACGCAGGCCCTAATGTTTTTGTTCGTAACACACGTTTGTCTAGTAAATCACTTCCGTTTGTGGTCGATATACCAGTGGATCGTACAACACATTACGGAGAAAATTTTTTCATTAGTCAAACCAACCGTATGTAGAATAAACTCCCCGCATACCTTTTTCCTGACACTTACAATTTAGATAAATTCAAGTCAAATATCCACAGACAATACTCCCTATTTCCTCATCCCCATAACCTATTTTCCTGAAATCAACACAATGCACTGCAGAAGTTGGGAGCATAGATAAAAAAAATAACACGTGCTATATATACAATATTCATAAGTTTTTATAAAGACATATATTGTTCCATACAAAATTATATAGAAATATATGAGGGGCAATACCTTGGTTATTTTTTAATTAATTTCATACAGGATTATATACGATCCATTACAAAGCTATATTTAATTATATGTGGTGATTTTAGGCATGATTATATAATTCCAGAGTTGAGATTTCTGAGTTAGTTAATTTCCAAAATTTTGATTTTTCTTCCCAAGAACGACTCCAGCTCTTGCACTAAAGCAAAAGTATAAGATGGGTTCCACAGAGGAAATTAACAAACAACTTCATTTTAATAGTGCAAAATATGAGAAAAGTTAATTTTTTGCAAAAACAACCCTGTTCGGAGTTAAATTGGTAAAATAGAGCCATGAGTAAAATAGAGCCATGAGTTTTGAGTTTCTTTATATTAATTTATATATAATTTAATGTCAAATCTCGGATGACGATTGCACAAATGTAGATGAGCCCTTTTTCGGATCAATTTGAATGTGTTTATATGTGGGAACTTATTAAATGATATATAATTATATTAGAGTCCAATTTAACTAACAAACTTGGAGAGATAGAGGAAATCGAATAACATTTGTGGAAAAGTATAAAGAACTTCTATGGAAAAAGGCAATGTTTTGAAAAAAATGTACATTATTTTGAAAAGTATTTATTTAAAAAAGTGCAGTTTCGAAAAATGGAACTTAATTTGTCAAAAGAAAAAAAAAATACTTTTTTGGAACAACGTATTTTTATAAAAAACATTTTTAAACTATTTTTTTGGAATAAAGTATTTTTTTAAAAGGGTACTTTTTAAGGAACTGCCGTTATTTAGAAACTTTGTTTTCTATCTTCGCATCCAATCCACTGTTCCGAATATATATAACTGTATATAGTACAATACTGACAGTTCTGTGCAACAAAGAAACTTTTAGAACAAAGAAAGACAAATATTTTATTTAAAAAAATGCGTCAACTACATCCTTGAATGTACAGAGTGGAGGGCAAAGCAATATGCCATGTCTGTCAAACTTTTCCTGCAATACACATTCATGCACAAGTAGTTGGATATGCTAAAACATATACATACATATAAAAACAAAATGGTAATCACAGTTAGGTTCAAAAATATCATAACTTAATATAAGTAATACATAATAGATATAGTCATATATAGATTGATTATATACGTGTCCATATGTAATGATGTATATATATATATACATATATATGTATATATAGGGTCCGCCAAATAACTTTTTTTTTTTTTGAAAATGCTATAAAAAAAAACTACTGAATATTTTCTCAAATTTCTTTTTTATTTGAAAGTACAATCCTTCCGGTTAATAATGGAAATTGTTGATTTACTTGAATAAACGTCACTACATTGCTAGGTCTGTCAAAAAAACAGAGTAGTATTTGGAAGATGACAAAGCCAATTGTGACAATTTTTTGTTGTTGTTTTTGTTTTTTCTTTGATATTTTATATTTTGAATCTCGCTCCTAGACGAGGACAAGAAATTCTCATTGAGTTTGTGATTTAACATAACAAATATCTCTAGAAATTCTAATAACAAAGTCCCCTGAAGATTTCCTTAGGCAGGAATGAAATCCGGATAGGGACACGCCTACATCAGATTGCTTTTCACAATTTGTTAAATAAGTTTTGGGACTTTAGCACATTTAATTACTATAAATGCAATTAATGTTTATCCCGATTAAAATAAATTTAAATGGAAAATGATTTCATTCAAATGGCTGCCTCGGCTGGCCATGCAGTATGAGCTTCATCTGAAAAGATGATTTTTTTGGCAAAATCGGCATCGGAAAAAAAACCTTACATGGCGGACCCTATACATCTCATATTTATTTTTATATATTTAAATTTATATCATCATATATCATTATATCTTATGTTGTATAATTCGATCTTGATATAACTTGATGTAATTATATATGATCATATACCCTAGTAAAAAAATGTATACATAAGAATATATTCTCTAATATCAAAATATAGGATCATATAAAATAGGATATGTATCAATACGCATTTTTATATATATAATAATATTTTCAAAATGTATTACCAAAAAAATGTTTTTGATTATTTTTTGTCTTAATATTTACACATTCTGGCGTTCATTTGAATGCATAATTAATAATAATACCCCATTATTCCTATGCCCTGAGTAACAGTTTTTATGTTTTTCAGAGAAATCTAAAACGGCAAAAATACCCCATCTCGTGGGGCACAATACCCAATTGGAATTACTGTAAAATTGTCCATTTGTACTTTTTCATTTTTTAGTTAAACATATTTTTAGCATATATTTTTTTTTTAAGCAATACTTCACTGAATATACGTGAAGTATATTAATGACAACAAATTAAAAAATGCCAAAATTTAAAAAATTACAAAAATGTAAAAAATGTAAAAAAAAATCTTTAAAACTGAAAAAAAAATTGCAAATTTGAAAAAAAAAGAATTATAGCATAGATAGCATATATATAGAATGTTATTAGGATTCAGAAACAGACAAAAAATCGAATATAAAAGCTTAACAACTTTTAAATGGCTCGCTATATATCGGATAATTTTATACCGTGTTCTTTTGTTTGAATCTATTTCGCAAACAAAATATACCATTAACTTTATAATTTTTCGACCGGTCGCGGTTGATACAAAAAGTTTATAAAAAATTATGATACCCCAACATTTAATTTCAAACTCTAGCAATTATCTAAAATCGGGCGAAAAATTCTGTGGCCTTGTTTGTAGTTAAACCTGCCTTAAGAAGATTTGTTTAGTCCTCAATAAAAAATTTGTTAAGAATTTAAAAATTGCCATATAATTTTTGACTACTCGATCAAAGCCAAATTCGGCTAAAATAAAAAAATTGTCTGTGAAAAAAATGTTGGGAAATTTTTTAAGTCGAAACATTTTTCATCGTGGAGTTTTATCGAAACGTTTTTCATCGGGGAGTCTTAAATTATGATACCAATATGATACACTGTGAGCACATTTAGTTGACAGAAAAGAATGCTTACGAAAAAAATTTTACATTTTGTATTCATCATAGCTTTGTTAAATTAAAAGTTACAACCAAGATTTTTATTGCATCAAATTAAACACAAAAATCTAAAAATTTAATAAATAGAAAATATTACCAATTCGTTGCGAGATTTAGCGATTTTTTGCTTTTTCGTTAAAAGGGACCGTTATTGGTTTTGAACTCTATATTTTAAAGGTTTTTTTTTTCAATATGAATGTGCAAACACATATTTTTTGACATATTTTGTGACTTTTTGAAGAATTTCAATTATTTTAATTGGACATTTTAGGTTTGTTGTAGTTCTGGGGGAGGTTTACCAGTCTATTTGAACATGGGTGATAGTATTTTTGAAATATCTTTATATATTTTTTGTTCCATCAACGAATCAAGGAAAAACTGAGAAATAGTAATACTCTCATAAAGTATTTTATATTTAGAAACAAAAATCTGTTGTAAACATTCATAGTTTGAATTATTGCCCGTCCTATGTAGGTAGCTCTGCAAATCCACCATTACTACAATTTCATTATCAGGGTCAGAGTTTTTTTTGATTAATTCCTTAACATTTTGGTCTTAATATATACAGTTCAGAATGTCCTTGAATGTCCAGTGTAGAAACGGTAATGACATGTCATTATTTTTCTCACTACCACTAATGACACCAGATTACTCTCTGCATTACTTAAACACAAATAATAAGGACTTACTAATATCTAGTTAATGATCCCATTATTATAATACAAAAAAATAATGCGTTAGTTCTTATTTTAAATATAAAGTAATGAACTCAACAATTTGTTGAAAATCTATTTTAAGACTCATTATATTTTCACTTCCATTATTTTTGATTTTTTTGTAAGCTGGAAAGTAATGACGTTTTGTGCAAGCAAGTCATATAAGTTTTTATCTAACAAGTATAAAGTGTCGGGAAAGCTCAGATGGTAGAGCCATTGACTGAACCCTTGGAGGCCGGGTTCGTATCCCATGAGGCACGGGTTCGTGGAGGCCCGGGTTCGTGTTCCGTGAGGGCACATTTTATAAAAAAAAAAATATTTTCTCAATAAAACAAATATTTTTTAATTACTTATTTGCACTGCCGTTGCTTTAAAGCCACACCTACTTTTGAGGCCCGATAATTTTGGATAGGAGCGACTAATAACAACGCAGGAAAAAGCTATTTGTTACGGGTTTGACATATAATTCATTAAAAAATAAATTGTTTTACATTTTTTTATAGCACTTTTTAAAAAAAATTTTAATTAATATAAATAACACCGGTATCATAGAGGTCATATGCTGATTTGGTTTGGGACGTATGGGACAATTTTTCGAATCACCAAAATTTGTTGTGCAGTACGTACTTTTTATTTACAATTTAAAGATCGCATCAAGAAATTTACGAATTTGTAAATACTTTAATATGCAAAAAATTTCTCAATTTTCTTTTTTAATGTAAAAAATTAGCTATTTTTTTCGAAGCAACAAAAAAATTTTGAAAATTTGATTCCCCTAGTGTTGCCATATTACAATTTCGAAAAACTGTCTAAAAACACCAATATTTTTAAAAATCTCTCAAAAATCGAGAAAATCCAATAGATCAAATTCTGGAATACAGTTTGATAGATATTTGTTTTAGCAATTAATAAAAATTATAGCTTGAAAAAAAAATCTTAATCTGTAAAATACATACAAAGCGCCAACCTTTGAATTCAAATTTCGAAAACCAAAGCTAGAGGGCGCAATAAGTGTACAAAAACTTCAGAAAATGCTTATTGGAAATCGATAAGTTGTATAAAATGGGTTAAATTTAGTTTTTTTAAATTTATTTTTAGACTTATTTTTTTTTCTACACACTGGTAAGCATATAAATTACCACATATTTTGATCATTACTAATATATCATTATTTTGAGCTACATCCGTAATTGCCATTACCAAATGGTAATTGCCATTACCAAATATATATACTTATATAACCACTTATATGGTAATGCTTTTCTACACTTATAATACTATGTAGGTAAAGACCACTGAAATGTAGTTAAAAACAAATGAAATTTCACAAAGAAAGGACGACTTACATTTCAGTAAATTCAGTTAACAATGTCATTTGATTTGAAATGTTCAAAAATGAACCACAACACAGTGGTTCCAAACACAAAAAACATGGTAATAAATATAGATCTTTTAAACTACTGGTCCAATCGGGAAATGGTGTTCCCAAAAATTGAAAAGCGGGAGCTAACCTTTAAGGAAAATGTTTCTGTGGTCACCCTGTTTTAACACAGGGTGTGCTACAGGGTGTCAAAGTTGACCATCTCGAGTATGAAAGAGCTTTAAAGGGGTATAACTTCTATAACCATGCATCGATTTTAGTGTTTTTTTGGACTTTTTTAAATCTAGGTTACGAGACAAAGCAAAAACATGCTTCATGTACCATAGTAACTCTTACAGTTAAAAAAATATTTCACTTTGAATTTCAAAATCTTCATTTTTCGCCTTGACTTTTTTAATAGTTTTGCCAATAGATTATTCATTTTTCAAAGAAAATGCTCAAAATTTTTTCAAGTCATTCTAATGACCTTTCTTAAACTCCTAAAGAAAACTTTTTTGAATTATCTTAAGCCGTTTCGCAGTGATACTATTTTAAACTCAAAAATTAAAAGTGTGTTCTGAAAAATGGGGTTTTTTGGTCAGATAAGGGGTAACTTCACACACCTTTATATATATTTTGCTGATATTTTTTGGATTAGTTTTTTACATAGTTTGATAGAGTAGACTTCAAAAATGCTTAATGGTATAGTTTAAAGCATTTTTGGATATGCACCCTACGTCCAGCATTGGTCGAAAATGATGAATTTTTGAACGGAATTCTATGTTTATGACCGTGATAAAAAAAAGTCACGCCACTTAGACACGATTTGAAATTTTTATACTGTAAAGAGATTTATTCTAATGAGTTTGCCACTTCATTTGCCGCCGCCCGCTCAAAAACGTAGCCTGGAGAGCAAATTTTGTGGAAAAAGTCATTTTTTCAAAAGCCTTTTTTTGATTTATAAAAAAAGCGTACTTATATTATCAATTTCAGCAAGATTTTATTTTATTTTTAATAAAACGTAAATAATTGTCCTACATTCCAAAAATCTTTTCGATATTGCTTATGGTTATTTTTACATAAAACATCAAAGTTCAATGTAGTATATCTAACTATAATTAATTGTACATTTATTGGCTTTTGCTTTCGGTAATGTTAAAAAATTTAAATAATTTCAGAAATTTTTTTACATATTATTAAATTAGACTTAGTTATCAATTCAACGATGCATAAATCGTTTATCTAGTGTAATAAATGAATTCAAACTATTGCGCTTAAATCAGGCATTTCAGGTCAAATTGCAGTATTTAACAAATTTATATATTCAGGTATACAGAGCGTGTTGCATTATATTTCTCTAAAAGGGTTACGGGTTTTTTTATTTTTTTAATACTATTTCAAAAACCTAATAAGATATAAATGCAGGTAGAAAATGCGTTTTATGATGTAACATTTGCATAACATATTGTTTTAATGGGCTAATATAATGCGTTTTTTTTTATTTTACCTATTTCAGTTTTTTGTTTTTACAAATCCAGTACCTGCTCGATTTTTTGTTTATAAAAAAACAAATATTTGTAATATATAAGCGTAGTAATTTTAAAAGGAGGTTATTTGAGTTAAGCAGTCATGGAGGTTACAATAAAATATAGCTCCCTTTGTAAAGTAATTTGGGATACTCTTGCCAATACTGATATACGATCGGAAAAAATAGGAAAACTGATTGATACCATTGTCTACTCGTATGGCTTAAATATAAAGCCAGATGAAATTGAAAATTTTTACAAAATTTATGAAAAAAGGATTAAAGATTCCGATTATTCTATACAAAAATTTATGAAGAAGAGTCAAGATTGGCTTAATAAGGAGATGTCAGTAGTTATTGAACAGAAAAAAAGGGGCCGCCCTAAAAAAGATTATGAAGAGGTCCAGATTAGGACTAAGAAGGTAAAACAGGAAGAAATGATTAACACACACTCCGCTAATGAAATAAAGGATTCTTTTAAAGCAGCTTTGACACGTATACAGCCTAAAGAAACAGGGAAAATTGTCGACGTCCTACCAACTGCGTCTCCTAAGCGTTTGAAGCGCATGATACAAAGTATTCCAACACCAAAATCATCAACTTCCTTTACCAGTGAAGATGCATTAGCTCTTTTTCTAAATTTGGGGTTAACGAGAAATAAATATGGTATTTTAAGAAAAGCTCTCATTGAAAAAGGATATGATATTTTTCCTAGCAGTAAAGCAATAAAAGAAACAAAAGAAAATATTTTAAAACCAATAACATCCCCAGTGCATGCCTCTATTGAAGGCGCAAAAGTTGAACTATCACAGTTAATTGACAATACTGTTTCTAGAATTATGTCCACATTTAGCAGCAAAGATATTGAAAGATGCAAGCAATCTGATGTCGTGTTAATGTTCAAATGGGGCTGTGATGGCACATCTGGGTTTTCCGAATACAAACAACCATCTGGAAGCAGCAAAGAAAAAAGT
This sequence comes from Delia radicum, assembly GCA_021234595.1. Lineage (NCBI taxonomy): Eukaryota > Metazoa > Arthropoda > Insecta > Diptera > Anthomyiidae > Delia > Delia radicum. The sequence goes on from CM037851.1 coordinate 95,603,972, forward strand.
TTTTCATCAATTTTTATGGCTTCTTTTGTGCCGTTAAGAATGCGGTTGTATAATAAATTACCTTCAACCTCGTCTGCAAATGATATATGGACGAATTTAACCCCTGGATCTAAATTTTTATGTCGTCCAATACGATTTGAATATGTAAAAGAAGACATGATTTCAACACAAAGTTTAGTAGATTCAATAGAAAGGGAAATTTCGAGCTTGTCTCCACTTTACGTGGAAATATCTGGACAAGTTATTAAAGTTTCATTTCAACCACAACTTACAATGATTGATGGAAAAGTTGCAAATGCAATTACAGACACAACATCTACTTGGAAATGTAATATATGTGGAAAATTAAGTTCACAGTTTCATGAAGATAGTGATACAATTTCTATGAACGAAAACGCTCTGAGGTTTGGGATATCGCCACTTCATGCCAGAATAAGATTTATGGAATATTGTTTACACCTCGCATACGATCTCAAATACCGCCTTATTCCAGGAAACCTAAGCCTTTCCGTAAACAAAAACACTGATCTACACAACATGAGAAAAGAAGAGAAGAAAAGAATTCAAGATGAATTTAAATTAAGACTTGGATTAATCATTGATACGCCCCTTCAGGGGTTTGGAAGTTCCAATGACGGAAATACAGCAAGGCGTTTTTTCGAAGATCCAGAAACTACCTCCTCAATTACGGGTCTCGATAAAAACCTACTAAAACGTTTTAAAGTTATATTAGCAGTCATTAACAGTAAAAAACCTATTAATGTGGCTAAATTTAAACTCTTTGCCAATGAAACAAAAGACATTATACTCACCATGTACTCTTGGAGGCCAATGACACCAACAGTACATAAAGTATTAGCTCATGCCAAAGAAATAATAGAAAACAGTATGTTGCCTTTAGGCGAACTGACTGAAGAAGCCCAGGAGGCCAGAAATAGAGACGTCAAACATTTTAGGCTTTTTAACACACGTAAGTGCTCCAGAATAGCTCAAAATTCCGATTTGATGGAATTTTTATTAATATCATCGGATCCAGTACTTTACTCCATAAGAACAAAATGGTTACCAAAAATAAGCATAGACATTGAAAAGGAAGATTCTGAATCTATGCATATAAACGACCTTTTAACTTTTGATACTTCAGACTACTTTGTAGAAAATGTGTAGTCCTTAGGAATATATTCATATTTTTAGCACAATTACTACTGTACCAGTTAAATTTAATAAAACCTTATCTTTAGAACAAAAAAAAAACATTATTTTGTCTTTCAAATAAATGAATATATGGTAGTTATTTACCTGTTTTATATGGAAAATTAGAACAATATATTATGCAAATGTTACATCATAAAACGCATTTTCTACCTGCATTTATATCTTATTAGGTTTTTGAAATAGTATTAAAAAAATAAAAAAACCCGTAACCCTTTTAGAGAAATATAATGCAACACGCTCTGTATACCTGAATATATAAATTTGTTAAATACTGCAATTTGACCTGAAATGCCTGATTTAAGCGCAATAGTTTGAATTCATTTATTACACTAGATAAACGATTTATGCATCGTTGAATTGATAACTAAGTCTAATTTAATAATATGTAAAAAAATTTCTGAAATTATTTAAATTTTTTAACATTACCGAAAGCAAAAGCCAATAAATGTACAATTAATTATAGTTAGATATACTACATTGAACTTTGATGTTTTATGTAAAAATAACCATAAGCAATATCGAAAAGATTTTTGGAATGTAGGACAATTATTTACGTTTTATTAAAAATAAAATAAAATCTTGCTGAAATTGATAATATAAGTACGCTTTTTTTATAAATCAAAAAAAGGCTTTTGAAAAAATGACTTTTTCCACAAAATTTGCTCTCCAGGCTACGTTTTTGAGCGGGCGGCGGCAAATGAAGTGGCAAACTCATTAGAATAAATCTCTTTACAGTATAAAAATTTCAAATCGTGTCTAAGTGGCGTGACTTTTTTTTATCACGGTCATAAACATAGAATTCCGTTCAAAAATTCATCATTTTCGACCAATGCTGGACGTAGGGTGCATATCCAAAAATGCTTTAAACTATACCATTAAGCATTTTTGAAGTCTACTCTATCAAACTATGTAAAAAACTAATCCAAAAAATATCAGCAAAATATATATAAAGGTGTGTGAAGTTACCCCTTATCTGACCAAAAAACCCCATTTTTCAGAACACACTTTTAATTTTTGAGTTTAAAATAGTATCACTGCGAAACGGCTTAAGATAATTCAAAAAAGTTTTCTTTAGGAGTTTAAGAAAGGTCATTAGAATGACTTGAAAAAATTTTGAGCATTTTCTTTGAAAAATGAATAATCTATTGGCAAAACTATTAAAAAAGTCAAGGCGAAAAATGAAGATTTTGAAATTCAAAGTGAAATATTTTTTTAACTGTAAGAGTTACTATGGTACATGAAGCATGTTTTTGCTTTGTCTCGTAACCTAGATTTAAAAAAGTCCAAAAAACACTAAAATCGATGCATGGTTATAGAAGTTATACCCCTTTAAAGCTCTTTCATACTCGAGATGGTCAACTTTGACACCCTGTAGCACACCCTGTGTTAAAACAGGGTGACCACAGAAACATTTTCCTTAAAGGTTAGCTCCCGCTTTTCAATTTTTGGGAACACCATTTCCCGATTGGACCAGTAGTTTAAAAGATCTATATTTATTACCATGTTTTTTGTGTTTGGAACCACTGTGCACAATTGCAGTTTTTTGTTTTTTGTTTTTTCAATAACAAAAAACAACTGTAAAAAATGAATGTAAATCATAAAACAGTCATTTGATGTGGTTTGTTTTTTTTTTTAATGAACTACAAGGTTAGTAAAAAATTTAATTTGTTCTACAAATGCCTGACATTTACATTAAAAATAAAGAAACTGTATAACAACCCAAACAACTACATATTTTTAAAGTAGAAGTTCCCTGAGTGTACAGTGGGTTATTCAGTTTAAAACAATACTCCATAAACTTAGTGAAAATCTGATTTTACGAATGTTTCATGAGTATCCATAGTAAACTCCACGCTTACTGATTTATCTTTAGTGTCCGACCGAACAGTTCGGCCAGAAAATGAATTTGGTTGGTATTCGGTATTGTAAAGGATTGTGGTCTAATTTGGAGAGGAATGTGGTCTAATTATTGTGCTAATTAGATGCGATTTTAAGTGTGAAATTTAAGGAGAAGACCGTATATAAGCAATGAATTAATTCACTGTTCGGCATTCAAAAGTTCGGCCAAATCGAAAAAAATAACTTTTATTTTTATGACTAAACTTCGGCTTTTCCCTAAATTTTTTAAGCAAAATCGCATTAAATCGCCTCAACAAACCAATACCAAAATGTACCCTCATTACCACTAGATACCAAAAAAAAAAACTCCGACCAAATATAGTTTTTTTGGCCGCACTGTTCGGTCGACCTTTTATTTTTATGGCTAAACTTCGGCTTTTTCCTTAAATTTTATAAGCAAAATCGCATTAAATCGCCTCAACAAACATGTTTCCAATACCAAAATGTACTGTTCGGTCGAACATTATTAATCTTTATGCGAACATTATTAATCTTTTATTGACATTAAAGTTTTTGCGTTTTTTAATGGATTTAATAATTTTGATTGAATATTTTCCCTTTCAAGCTGGAAATTTTTGATATTGAAATCTTTTTCATTTTCATGCTGGTTTGCGATCTAAAAGGCACTTTACAGCCAACCATTTAAGGTTTTCGAGATTTAAACTAATTACTTTAACAGATTTATAACACAACATTCCCCAGCAAAAAATAAGTTACGAGTTATTAAGCAGTAACTACATTTGTATGCTTTCAAAATAGCGCTTCATCGCCTTGCATACAATAAAGTAATTAGGGAAGGCATTCTGTTGTGCTTCCCAAAATGCCTTTTTTGAAACAGTGAATAATGCTTACAATGAAGCAATAAAGAATGAATACCATGAAGCATTAATGTTGCCAACATACAAAAAAGCGCTTCTTATTGCCTAAGAAAGCATGAATTTATTGCTTATAAGGGCTTTTCACCTGCTTAAAAGAGACATATCAAGTGGGACATCGTGAACAAAAATCATGCCTTCTGGATTTGCTTTGGAAGCGCTTCGTAATTAAATAATGCCTTCCGGAAGCGCTTCTGGGTAAGCACTATTTTCTGGGTCAGGTCTTTGGGTTTTACTGTTTTATTTTCATTCAGCTAAACACAGTGTCTTATTTTTGGTAAAAAAAAAGTTTTCAAAACTTAAAAGGTTCCCTTTATGGTAAAATGCAAAAATTCGCTACTTCTCGTTTCGAATTGCAAATTGTTTTCGACACTTAAATTTAATAGATTTTTGTGCTTAATTTGACATATAAATCTTGTTTCTAGCTTTTCATTTCGAAGAATTGTGAGGAAAACAAAATGTAAACATTTTTTCGTAAGCATTCTACAGTTTAATTTTAGGGGGTTTCCTAGCAATAAACCATAAAACTTGTAGTCCATTGAGCAGGCAAGCTGTATAACATGCTTAGATTTATGTATACTTTATGAAAATCAAAATTATTCAGAAGAAAAAAAAAAAAACAATCTTAAAATATGCAAATATTGTTTTTGTTAAACTAAAACATCCTTGATTCCTTAAAGGAAACAAAAAAAAAAAAACACATAAGAACAAAAAAAAAACCAGCAGTGGGAAAATGAAAAATGAAAATTTTAAAATTATTATACTTTCATTTTGCAAAATAACATTTATCAACACGCCAAGTAGCATTTAATAATATTTTCAAAAAAAAAAAAAAAAAAAAAAAAAAAAAAAAAAAAAAAAAAAAAAACATGGAAAGGAAGAGACCGACCAACTAAAAGCCATTTCATTTAATAATATTTTATGCTGCTGTTGCTACTGCTAAACTAAAGGAATTTTAAATCTCCCCTAAGAGTTGGTACTTTAGATTGAGTAGTTTTAACTATAAGCAAACTATTAAATTTTTCAGTTAAAAGATATCTTGACAAACAATGAATGGAGTTGTATATAAACACTTACGAGTTTTTTGCTCTGAAAGAAATTTCAAATTGTTTTTAATATATAAATAGGCCCTCGTACACTGCGTTGCATAACTATACACACAGAAAAATTTAGCTCTTTGCCAACTAAAATTCGGGTACTGAGACTCAAATTCGGTTAATACGCATTTCAGTTCGGTTGATAAAACTGAACATTTGTTTTCACAACAAAATTCGCTTAATTTAACTGAATTTTTGTTGCAACACTCAAAATATTCAGAAATCTAATGTTAATATCGTTGTACTAACTGAATTTATAAGTTGTTAACATTAATATGCACTTTTTAATTCGGTTGGCACTTTATTTCTCCGTGTGTATAATTACAAATGATTTTTGCCACTTTTTCTAATATAAAAAGAATATATCATAGACGTGGCATCACTTACAACATATGGGAAAACAGTGGACATTAGAGTGAGGTAAGTTTCTAAAAATAGAACTGTTGTGTTGTTGGAGTTGTACTTCTGAGATTATGTATGCAAGAACAAAAACACCGTGTATTGAATAAAACTAGTTTTAATCACAACAAAACTCGACCTGACGATAGATCAGTGCGCTAAAGCGATCTGTCTAACGTGTAGTGCGAGTGCATGTGGCATTAGAAATCAGTTTATCACGGTCAGTGATTGCACAGAAAATTTCATATAGACGCAATCGAACAAATAAAAACATAACAAATATTACATTATTCAAAATAAAAAAAAAAACAGGGTCACTGACGAAGGTTTAATACCAGAAACTGCGCAGTCTGATTCAGAAAATTGAAAATTTGCAATGTAGTTATGATTTTTAGAAAATACATTCATTCTTCTCTACCACGACTTTTACAATTAAAATTAAATAAAATTGCATATTAATTATAGTATTAATTGCAATTGTCTGAAAAAGACGTTAAAACGTTACAAACATTTTTTTAAAACTTATGTCTGTTTTAAAGAGTGTGATAACTAATCTCTTATTGTGTAAAATTTAAGAGATTACTTAATTGATTTAAGAGAAAAATTGCGAAATAATATTTTGTTGGTGTTTCATAGTTATAATTACAACGGTAAACAAAGAAAAATAGCAAATAAAGAAAAATAAAAGAATTATTTTTGTTTTTTATGCAATTTTAATTAAATTGCAATAAAATGCCGCTTGGTTCATATCTAAATGATTTTGAAAAAGAGCAAATTTCAGACTACTTAAAAAGTGACTTAAATTTCCGGGAAATTAAACGCCACTTTTTAATAAAAATTATATCAAACTTTTCGGGGAATTGTTAGAACCGACGTAAAATAATCAACTGTGCCTCAATTAAGAGTTTCAATCAGATAATCGATGAATGTAAGAAGTGTCCAAATCAACCATAAGTAGAATCTTAAAGGATTCCCAGATAATTACTAGCCAAAAGCTTATGTATGTGTCTTACGCCGCCACAAAAGTGCTTAACTTGAATTCAACCTTAGAAAGGTAAGTCATGTGATTTTTCTCATTTCTCAAAAATAAATTTTGATGGCGAATCCTTGATGGTTTGGGGCGCTTTTTGTTTCGACGGTATGGTTGATTTGGCATTTCCAAGTACCAGAATGAATTCTTCTGGGTACATTACAGTATTAGTAGAGAAATTGTTGCAATTTATTGAAAATAGCAAACGAAGAAGAATTCATTTTCCAATGCCTAAGTTCATGTAAGTCGTCAGACGATGGAATGGCTATCATCAAAAAATATAAGAGTATTGAAATGGGCCGTATGTTCTCCGGATCAAAACCTCATTAATTATATTTGTGGAGTATTAACCCGTGAAGTTTACGTAGAAACCCGTCAATATGAAAGCGTTTTTCATCTAAAAGGAGCAATTTTATTGATGCCTGTATATCTATAACGAATGAACTTCGAATAAATCCGGTAGACAGTATGTCTGATCGAATTTTGGAGTCGATTAATAAAAAGGAGACCTCACGCATTATTAAGATTGCTGCTTTAAAATATTTTTCTTAAATTTTTGTAAATTTTGATATTTTAAGTTAAGTGTATTTATAGTTATGGTACACTAATTGATTTTGTTCTGCCTTTTTAAATAGTAAAATAAAAATAAATGAATTGTTTTTTTTTTTTAAATATTATAAATTTTCTATTGGTATTACTTTTATGCCGGTTAAACTCTTCAATTTTTTATACCCTCCATCCCATAGTGCAGGAGGGTATATTCACTTTGTCAAATGTTTGTAATTCTTTTAAAAAAATTCTGGGACCCCATAAACTATATATATTCTTGATCAGCATGGATAGAGAAGTCGATATAGCCATGTCCGTCTGTCCGTCTGTCCGTCCGTCTGTCTGTGGAAACACAAAATACTCCTCCAATACAGAAGAGGTACTGCTAATTTTCAGTCAAATTGTTTGTTGATATCATGAGCAGTTTTCTAGTGAAAATGATCAAAATCGGTTAACGCGTTCAAAAGTTATGAGTGAAAATGTGGGAAGACCTCTAAAATTTTTTTTTTTTTATTTCATCATACATACATACATACGTACATTCAATGCTTATACACAAGAATATACGCAAGCAGGGATGGCTGTCAATATCGCTGAATTACCGTCCCCGATTCTAACACCTTTCAACTGACTATCGTTATCGCTTAAATACCGTTACCGATATTCTTGAAATACCGTTATCCGTAAAATACCGTTACCTTAAAATACCGTTACCGAAATAATCTAACAAGATCTTTTTCCCTAAAATAAAGTTACCGAAATATCTAAAATATCGTTACCGCTAAAATACCGTTAGCGAAATAAATAAAATACCGTTAACGCTAAAATACCGTTAACGCTAAAATCCCGTTACCGAAATAACTGAAGTATAGTTTCCCCTAAAATACCGTTACCGAAATAAAAGAAAATAGCGTTACTAGGACCAATAACCACATAGAATCGGTTACCATCCATGGTCATGATCAACACTTAAAAACAAAAAAAAACCCACAAAATATTGTTGTTGTTTTTTGTTTTGTTTTGTAATACAGTATGTATGTACGGCCCTATGCTCCTTATAGGAACGACGGGAATATATATATATATGTATGTACGTATGAATTAGTAGCAATCGCATGCAGAGTTGCCAGGTTTGACGATTTGTCGTCATTTTGATGATATTTAATACCCAAAATAACTAAATGACTATTTGACGACTTTTGCTTCCAAAATGACGATTTTTTGACAATAATTTAATATGTCAGCATATTATTTATCATTCTCATAAAATCGCCGGCTCGATTATTAAATTTATATTATTTCGTTAAAAATTGAAAGCAAAAACATTGTTTTTTGATCGATAGCTAGCTTTTATATGCTAATATGATGTGAAATACAATTTTGCAAAAATGCAAATCCTAGAATTGAATAAAACTTAATTCAAACCGCATTTATTGTTTTATAAATTCATTACGGGTTTAGCTTAATTTAGTTTCTGTGTTTATATGTTTAGAACATGTTTTTAAATTTTTATAAAATTTAATTGGAGTTTGATTTAAATAAAAATAAAAAAATTTTCATGTTAAAACACAAGGCATGGACTTTTTTGCGAAACAAACAGATCTCTAGCCCGAATATATTTCATGTTGAAAGATGATATATATACAACTTTAAATGAAACAAAATAAATCCAAAAATAAATCCGGTGCTTAAAAAACAGGCCTAATAATATAAATAAAGTGCCAAAATTTAATAATTAAAAATATAACATTAAGTTTGTTCGATAACACAAAAATTTGTACAAGTTTTTACTGGAAGGTGTTCGTTTAGACAAATACGCAGTAAAAACTGGTAAAAAGAGAGAGTAAAGTGACAGTTTGATGCCAAAGAACTTACAAGTTTTTACTGGATACATTTTTGCCAGAAAGAATTTGTAAGATGAAAAAAACATATGACTAAAAAATAAAAAAATATGCTTGTATTTTTAGTAAACAAAAATTAAATTAAATTTTAATTGTTTATGGATTGAAAGTGAAAATGATTAAATAATTAACTATGGAAGAAGTTAAAAAACATTTAAATTATTTTTGGTCGATAATTTCAATTAACTTTTTCCTTTTCCATAATGACCAGTTGATTTTTTTTTAATATTTAAAACAAGCTGCTTTATCTAATTTAATAATTCCTACAAATTTTCTGTTCGTTTACTTTTTTGTAAATTTGTCTTACTATTTGTAATTTTGTTACTGAGTAGTTTTTACTGAACTTTACAGGAAAAGTAATCGAACAGACTTATTGTTAAAGAATTTCCAAATTTTGTAAAAGAATTTAATATTTAAAAAGTTGTGCCACTGAAATGTTGTTCACAGAATTATGCAGATATAAGTGATTAACAGTTCAAGTGGTAAAATTTGTTTGATTAAAAATTGTATTTATTTGATTTTTCAACATTATATTTATGTTATTTTATTAATTAATAGTCATATAATTACAAGTTATATACTAGTACCCTAACCGAGCACTAGCTACTATGGCCTTCGGCGCGTTGTAGCGAAAACAGATCAGTGCCTCTGGTGGGAATCGAACCCACGACCCCCGCACTGATAAGCCAGCACGCTACCAACTAGCCTACTGGGGCACACTATTTCAACATTTTATAAATATGAATATCGTTGTAAAATATAATGATTTTCGAAGTTTAAACCAAAGAGAAGTGTCAAAAATCGTGTTATATTACAACGATAACACGTTAACATTTGAAATGTGAATAACATTATTGTATTTTATTTTTTATTAAAACTTTATCCCTCTTCTAACAAATATATTTTATTTTGACGATTTTTCAAAATATGATGACGATTTTGACGATTTTTTCTAGAAAGTTTGTCGTTTTTATGCTTTGCAAACCTGGCAACACTGGTTATAAGTGCAAATGCGAGAAGCCCTCGAAAAATTGTTAAGCTAATTTATAAAGTATGCTTTTGTTTTCCATATACCAGGCTTGCCATATACCTTTTTTTGTTAACCCCAACAAATCAAAAAATCACCAATTAGAAAAAAGGTAGAACAAAATAGTTTAGTTAAAATTCTTTATTTATTTGACTGCATTAACCGGAGTTGCCAGACATATTAATCGTTATCCGATCAAAAAAATATCCAGGAACAAAATCCCCGAATCCAACAATAATTTACATTACATAACTTTTTTTCGTACACTATTTTTACTTATTTTCATTCTCAACCTTTAATAAATTTGCAAGGAAACTCTTATATTCTAATTACATTTATTAAAAACCCCATTCAATTTAAAGGACATTCACTTTCAGAACTTTTTTATTTAAGACATATAAGGTGCATACTTCATCTTAAAATCTTTTGATTATATGCATTTGTTTTCCTTAAAAGCCCTAATTTTTATTTGATACATACAAAAATAATCTAAATTAAAGTATTGATGTGTAAAAACCAATCGAATTTTGGGAAAATTTCTTAGGGTTCTTATTCTAGGAGTCGTAAACGAGAATTGCACAAGCAACTGAGCTGAAAAACAATAATTTGAAATACCAGTTTCTTTAATTTTTTGTATCTCGAAAACACTCGAAAGATTTTCTTTTATAATTTTTGACAAACTTAGTTTCATCACACTTTTCGTTTTACTTATGTGATGTATAGTATAAACACATGTGTTGTAATGTAAACTGGCATTTCATAATTATTTCATTATGTATGTCTCCGCAAGTGTATTTTTGTTCCCTTAAATTTATCTAAAATTCTGATTATTCGAAACTGTTTTTATGCGTTTGTATTCATTGCATCTCTTCTAACGATCCAAAAATATATTTTAGTAACTTTCTTTCATTATTATATAGGCAAAGAGACAAACAACAGGCGAATTTTACAACAGTTTTTTTAACATCATAAGGAACTATACAAATATATATATTTTTCACTACACGTTCTTCTTTAGGTAATCAGAATAACCTTTGAATACCCACTGCAGAATTTCAGATTCATTTTAGTAAACTTTAATTAAACATTTTTTTCTTCTGAAACATCCCAAAGACATTAATCAATCAGTCATATTTTGTTTTACTTATAAAAACAACAATTTTTTTGTTATTTTTACAAAGAATATAGATATTAATATTGTTTGCACTTTCCCTGGTTTATGAAAACACCGAGATGGAGGGTATCCAAAAATTCGTCACAGCCGAATTTAATCTTTTTTAATACCAAATTCGGCACATCGGACTTTAATGCTTCCACTTGTTTAACTTACGAAATTTAGTGAAATGAATGTGTAACTATAATTTTGCAACGCAGTATATAAGATTAAAATAAAAATTTATTTAAAGGCACAAAATCTAGAAATACAGAGTAAAGAGTTTTGCAGTAAGCAGAGTCTGCACTTTTATGCAATTCCAGTCCTTTGTGGATTCATGATTTATATTCACCTCTATATAAAGACCAGTCATATACATATAAGGCTTTCCATACCAACTAACCCGCTACAGAAAAAAGTTTCTCGGATTAATGTCAAGCTAACAGTATGTATATGATTATAAAGGGTGATTTTTTTAGAAACGTTCTTTTTGGTAACACTGTTTTCGGCAGCTGAGCTGTTTTTGTGTAACATGTTACGTTAAAACATGTTCAGTTTGGTATATAATTTAACCATGAATCGACTTACAAACGAACGACGCTTGCAGATAAATACTGTAAATTTGAAATTGATATGAAATACTTTCTTGAGCTGGGACAGTTGGTATGGAAAGCCTTATATGTATGTTCATTAGGTGGGCAGTTATAGGTTAACTTTAAATTGCTTTGTAAAAGTAGCAAAAGTTCATAATACAATGTTTGCTTAAAAAAAGTAACAAATATTCTTAATTTAATAGTAGTTCACAAAAAAGCCTCAAATATTTTTCATTTAATCGTGGTTAATGAAAAGCAATCGTGATTTACAAAAAAGTACCAAATACTTTTCATTTAATTATGAGTATAAAAAATACCACCACAAAATACCAAAATAACATTGGTTTATAAAAAAGTATCTTAAATTCCTAATTCAACCATTGTTTCTAAAAAAGTACCAAATATTTTTTATTCAGTCGAGGTGTCTAAAAAAGTACCAAATGCAAAGAGTCAAATGTTCGCAATTTAATCTTATTTTACAAAGAAATACCAAACATTCTTTGAGAGCCAAAATTATTTTTGGGAATTAAAAGAATGTTTATAAAAATACCAGCATCTTTTAGTTTAATAGTGGTTTATACAAAAGTATCTTAGATTCATTATTCAATCCTTGTTTCTAAAAAAGTACCAAATATTTTTTATTCAGTCAAGGTGTATAAAAAAGTAACAAATACAAAGAGTCAAATGTTCGCTATTTAATCGTATTTTACAAAGAAGTACCAAACATTCATTTAACAGCCAAAATTATTCCCTAAAAAAAAAACTATGGCATACTTTAAAATTCGCATTGCACTATTATACATAGCTGTCAAAAACAAAAAGGTGCCAATATCGTATTGATTGAATTTTTGCCCTATAGAAAATTAACCGAAACTACTCCATTGAATTGAAAAAACTATATATAATATTATATCTGACCCTGAGATGGGAGTACGTTAAGAGAAATTTAATATCAATACTAAGCAAAATGTTTACATTGTGACGGCTTTCCAACAATACCAATTTTAACCGTTATGTAGTTTTAAGGAAAATCGCAAAAAAAACTTTCCAAATTTGAAGGACCCTCCAACTTTAAAAGGAAGTGACTGGCAAATAAATTTTGCATTATTGAACTCAGCATAAACATTTTGGTGGATGCACAATTTTGAAGTCAATTCAATTAGTTTCCTTTATGCTAAAAATATAATTAATTCTCGAATAGCTTTCGACAAAATTCGAAAAGTTTACTTTTATAAATTCAAAACAGATTTTGGCAAAAAGTGCAGGATCGAAGATTTCGATTTTTATTACAAAATTGTTTTGAGACTTTCCAAATACATAATCAAGTAAAATGATTTTGGTTATTTTTAATTTATAACCAGCTTCGAAGCTCCGTATATTTACAAATCAAACATATTAGCTAGGTTGATACTAGTATTTCGATCTGGCTGAATATCTCATCAGAACCCGAAGTTTTAGAAAAGCTAGAGCCTCCAGAATAGGCAGAGATTTAACAAGAAACCTATTAATCATCAATTATGCTCCATTCTTGTCTTATTAGTCTTTTCCTAACAAGAATCTTGAAGTTACTAAACTTTGAAGACCAAAACTGTGTTTCCTTTTCGCCCTTTTGGGTTAGGGCTTGATTTCACGAAGCATGATTCGGTCTGGGGTGTATATAGGAAATCTGTTAAAAAAATACTTAAGAAAAACTAACCTCACCAAATTAATTCCTCATTACTTTTCACATATTCATTTAAAAACAATATTTTCACAGACTCTTCTATTCATAGTGTAGTTTTTGAATGTCTGCCTCATCGTTTATGCCAGGATATGGTAAATACTAGGGTGATCGATTATTCGGATTTTTGTAAAACCGGTTTTCGGTTTTTCCAAATAGATGACATTTAAAAAAAAAAAAACGGATTCGGTTTCTTTAATTTGAAAAAACGGGTTTACCGGTTTTTATACTCTAAAATACACTCAGAAAACAGATTAGGTATTGGTCACCGCATCCCAGCAAACCTTTTTAGAGTAAATTACCTCTGAACCTGTTCTAGAACCTATTGCAAATAGGACAAACTACATATAAAATGAATCGGTTGTAGAACAGGAATTGGAACCTGTTATTATACATTATAAGTTGTTCTACAATCTGTTGTGTAAATTTTACTATTTTACTAGGATTTGTTGAAAATTTATTATTCATTTAGAATCAGCTACAAGAATTTTTTTAACTGGTTTTCAAAAAACAATTATAATTTTTATAAATCATTTAACATTTTATTTTATTCAGAACCGTACAATTTAATTTATTAAGAACATATTTTAAGGTAAAACATTTTTATAAACAAAAATATTTGAAAAAATTTTTACTTTTAAATTTAAAAAACATTAAAACCAAAAGTTTGAAAAATGTTACAAAAAAAGAAGAAATTATATGATTTTTATTCACAACAATTTATTATTGTTTGTTTGTATTTGTTAGCCAAATATAAAATGACTGAATTATTAATTTACAATTAAAAGATGACACAGAAAAATTATAATTTTTGAGGTTATGAAAATTTTTAAAGTTTTTTATGTGAGTAATTTTTAAGCAAACGGGAGCTCTCTTGCATGAACCACTTTCAAAAAAACAAACTAATTTTAAGAACATTTTTCAGAATGTTTAATTTTCGAACGTGAACTTGGTTAATTTACGGATTCTAATATAATGAAGCTAAAAAGAATAGTTAAGAAAAAAACCGGTTAATCGACAACAAAAACAAAAAAAAAACGATTTCTTCGATATTCGAAAATTTAACTTTTTAGACAAATCGAAACGGACAACACACAGAAAACCCGTTTGAAACCGGTTTTGAAAAACCGACTCGATCACTCTATTAAATACTCATACGTGCAAGCATCCGTATATTTAGTTTATAAAACTACCACAATTTGTAGTTTCCGTTAAACAAAACATTACGGCTTTACATTCCTTTGTGTTGGATTCTTTTTTTATGATGATGGTCCATAAAGTATATCAAAATGTTGTTTAAATTTGCATTGAATATTAAAATGGAACAAAGTGTTGATATAAAAAAACAATTTCTTAATAAACAAGATGCAGGCAAACGACATGTTCATAAAATTGTTTATGGGGTTATAAAATGAAAATTGTTAAAGCAAACAGAAATAACGAGGATGTACGTTTGCCGTTCGTTATACCAAAAACAAAAATAACACTTTAAGGAGACCGTTTTAAAGACACTAAACGTAAAATTAAGTAAATTAAATTTGTCCAGTTGTTGTGTAAATCTTTTGGATGTGTTTCTTATATCATTCATTCTTTTAAAGAACACAGAAAAAAATTGCATTTTTTTAACTTAAGAGTTAAAAATGCATTCATAAAAAATATGCAATTTTGTATACAAATGCAATTTTCAGATGCATTTTCAAAATATTTCTCCTCTTCGAAATTTTTGAAACATGGATAAATGAAAAATTTAACATTTTTTTATAAAATTAAATTCCGCTTTTCCTGTGGCGCGAACGTCATCTTATTTTCTCGAATTAAAAAAAAAAAAGCCATGTCCATTATTTCCATACAAAAGTTTTATTTGTTGTATAATTTGGCGGCTTTCATGCAGTCAGTAGCCTAAGATCGATTTCGACCAGACTCTTTTCCAAATCGAAGAATTTGCAACAAACTGGCATCGATTTGTTTTTGCATATTTTAGCATATTTTGTTATAATTGCATATTTTGGCGTATTTGGCTATAAATGCATATTTTAATGCATATTTTGTTGCATATTTTCAATTGAAATGCATATTTTCAATTAAAATGCATATTTTCAATTGAAATGCATATTTTGTAAAAATGCAAATTAAGATTTAATTAAAACTAAACAAAATAAAGCATTTGTAGCTCTTAACATACATATAATCTAGTTCAACGATTCCCAAAACGAAGTCCGCGTACCTCATCAAAGGTCCTAGGCAGACTTGTCAGTTTAGGGGATTTATCCACAAATTGGGGATTTTTTTTCAAATTGGGGATACAATTTTTGGTTTGGGGATCTGGGGATTCGATGGGGATCTCATTTCATATTTTGAGGACTTTTTGTAGGATAGATTTGCTTTATCTACTATTTTACTTATTTCTACGTTTATGACATTACGTATTTTACTTATTTGTTTAGAATTTTTCGAACAGATGGTAACCCTTTAAAAAAATTAAGATTGGCAAGTCTAATTTTTTATTTGGTTGAATCATTTTTATTTGGTTGAATCATTCAACTTGAATGTTTTATAAAAGGAGAAGACAAAATTTGAAAAAAAAATCTTATTTGTCGTTGATAATGGCTAAAAAAAAATTGATTCCAGCAAAAAAGCACAATAGTAATTGGGAACATGAAGATTGGGCTCAAGGTAATTAATATAAATATATATTTTTCGAATTTGTACATGATTTCTTTTAGGCTGGCTGAAATCTATCACTTTTGCTCCAGAGCCCTTTAAACTTTCCAATAATCCAACCAATTGTTCGTGGTGTGTAGCTTGCAAGACATCTTTAAAGTCTCAAAAAAAGGATCTCAAGAGACATGGAGAGTCTATTAAGCATAAACAGAATTTCGAGAATCTTTTTGCAAAAAACACTCTAGAAAATTATGGTAAATTACAATGAATATTTTTTATGTTGATTATATTAATGTATTTTATAAACATTACAGGTGTTGTCCCTGTTGCAACAGAGTCAAAAGTTTTGGATATTAAAATATCTGTATTTATTGCAAAACATACTTCAATATCTACAGTGGACCATTTAACTGGCATGCTCAAATCCTTTGAGATAAAAGAATTTGAAAAATTGAGGCTACATCGCACAAAATGCAGTGCGATTATAAAGTATGTCGTTGCTCCTGTTTTACTTTCCGATCTAGTAACTAACATTGGCGATTCTAAATATTCGTTAATTGTCGACGAGTCAACTGACGTATCGAAGAATAAATGGATGAGCATTTGTGTCCGCTATTTCAACAAGGAAAAATATGTAATCACAACTGAGTTTTTGGGATTGTTTCTTGTAGAGGAGGCAACAGCAGAAAAATTGTATGAAGGTTTAAAAAAATACTTAAAAAAGGTAGGACTTACACCTAGCAATATAATAGCCATTGGTACAGATGGTGCCAACAACCTATGTGGCCAATGTAAAAGTTTATACACCCTTTTGAAAAACGATAATCCTGAAATTACTGTAATAAAGTGTACATGACACTCCATACATTTATGTTCATCAGAGGCATCTAAGGAATTTTCTCCAGACGTCGAATTTTTAATAAGGGAAATTAACAATTATTTTAGCAACTGTTCACTAAGAATAATCAAATACAGGCGTGCATTTGACCTAATAAATGCAGGAGCTGATACAATAAAGTTTCGGAAATTAGTACAAATAGCTGGAACTAGATGGCTGTCGTATGGTGTGGCTGTAAAGAGAGTTCTAGAACAATGGGTAGAAGTAAAATACCACTTTTCCATTATTGCTACAGCAGAGGCCGAGAAAACAGCAAAAATTATTTACGACCTAATGTGCAATGAAGAGATAAGGCTATACTTAGTATTTATGAAACCTATTTTAGGTGAAATAAATAGGCTGAACTTAGATTTTCAAAATGACAAAATGGATGCTGGAAGCGTTTATGAGAAATTACATAGAAGTCTTCTTTCCCTAGCTGCAAGAATTTTAAAACCATCAATAATTGCTGGGTTAAGAGATGAAGAAGATGTATTGAAAATACTTGAAATTATGGAAAAGGATTCGGCATATCTACCGTTAGAAGCAATGGATTTGGGATACAATTTCGAAGAGGAAGTAAAAGCTCAGCCTCAGTCTTCGTCGTTAAAAATTAAAAACACATGTTTTTTATATCTAAAAAGTTTGCTGTTGCAAATGCTAAAACGTTTTCCGCCAAACTTGAATTTTTTCAAAATATATAAACAATTTTCCCCAAATGTATGTTGTAACTCAATTGGTCAACCAAGCTTTAGTTCCATTATGAAAATTTTACAGCCTGTAGTAAAGGCCAATGTCTCAACAGACGAATATGAATCACAGTGGCGAAAAATGCCATTTGTAAAATGGAAAGATTTCTTTGGTGATGACATCACAAATAATATAAGCATATTTTGGATTAAAGTTTATTTGTATGAAGATGCAGCTGGTTCAAAACAGTTTAAACAACTTGCTGAGCTGGTATTAAATATGCTTTGTGTACCAACAAGTTATGCATGCGTAGAACGTGTTTTTTTCCGTCATGAACACCATAAAAACTAAAATTCGAAATAAAATTCAATATGAATTATTAGAACCACTTTTAAGATTAAATACACACTTCAAAAACAATTATAATTGCTGTGAATCGTTCGATCCATCTCCTGAAATGGTGAAACTTTTTAATTCAAAAAATATGTACATGATTTTGATTCTGAAGTTTATGTGGCACTAAAAGACATCGACATTTGAAACACAAAATTACAATTACTTTTTTATTTTATTATTTAAATGAATTCAATGTTTGTATTTTCAGAATATGTTCAAAAACTAAATATATAAAGCAAAAATTAATTTGGGAATTTTTTGGGGATGAAAAAAATAATTTGGGGATTTTTGGGGATGACAATTCAACATTTGGGGATGCGACCCAAAAAAAACTGGCAACCCTGGTCCTAGGGATTATTCCAGGGAGTCTCCAAAGAGTTTGGACAAAATCAACGTTTAAAACAAAATTTGAAAAATTTTTACAATATTTTCTTACGATTTTATTAATAATATCTCAATCTATTAAAAAAAAAAAAAAACTGAATCGAATAATTGAAAATGTTTTTGGATCCATTGGTAAATTACAGCTTACAATAGGTTCACTAAGGACAAATTTTTCTCTGTGTGCATGAATATGAAAATAGTTCATCAAAACGAGTTTTTTTTTTATTTAGAAACTCATAAAAAAAAATCCTATTGCTCAAATATTAAACCTCGGCTAAGAAAAACTGTTTTTGACAGACCCACAAACAAATTTTTATATAATTTTTCATTTTAATCAGGGATGTCAGGCAATACCGCTAAAATTCAAACCAATTTCAACTGACTATCGTTATCCCTAAAATACCGTTACCGAAATAATTAAAATGCCGCTATCCGTAAAATACCGTTACCTGTACAACTAAAATATCAATTTTCTTAAAATACCGATACCGAAATAACTGAAATAACTTTATCGCTAAAATAAGTTACCGAAATAATTGATATAGCGTTATTCTTAAAATACCGTTACCGAAATAATCTGACAAAATCAAAAAATTTACGTTGTAGATATATTTATGTTGAAGATATATATTTTTTCAAAGCTTGATCATAAACTAGATAGTCATTAGAATTCGATCATAAAGGGGCTAAAATTATCGATGTGCATTGATATTACCTGAATAACTTAAATAACTTGATACTTAAAATACCGTTACCGAAATAATATCAGTTTCAAAGGATTTAAAAGTTTTTGACATAAGCACATATATTTTTTCCAATTCTGCATAAAAAATCGATTGCTGTAGTAAAATTTCAAGCTTTTTCCAAATTCAATTAAAAATTAACGCAAAAATTGATCGGCCACTTTTTGAAAAAATTATAAAAGTTATTGCTTTTTTTAGTAAGTAAGTGTGACTGTAAGTATAACAGTGATAAGTAATACTTCTTATTGTAGCGGGTCGATTGGCTTGGAAAGCTCCATATATATACAATAATATAATGCATGCATGTTCATATTTGGTTCAGTTGTTCTACGTGTTATCCTTGAATGTTATAAACTGACTAATTGCCTGACATTTGTTGAAGCAAAAAGTTAATTAAATGCAAGATTATAGCCAACAAGTAAAGCGATAGACAAGAAAAATTTTACAAGAATATGAAGAAGAGTTAAATAAAAAATGATACTGTATAATTTAAATGCCGTAATAGCCAATAGTTGTTGGACACTTTCAAAGTGAAAGATGAAAAAGTTAAAAAAGTATTTTTTTTTTTAATTTTTAGGCGCAGGTAATAATGGTATTATGTTGCTTTCAATGTCAACTTCCCCGCTACAGGAAAAAGTACACCGCAGCAATACCGAATTAGAATTAGTAAAAAACTAAGTTTTTTAAAAAAAATTCAGAAGAAGTTGCAAATTTTTAGATTAATACAAAATTCCATTTATTTGAAAATCAACAAACAAAAAAAAAAATTATTTTTTATTTATGAAAAGGTTACGTGTTTTTGATCGATCTGCAAATTTTCATTCGTGTAAAGCAGGAGTGCCCAAAAGTTCCTTATGGAAGAGCAAACACCAATACATTTAAAGAAAAACTAATTTTTATTGTTGTAAAAACCAATACATACAAAGAAAAAATAAAAAAATATTTCAATGTTTACCAGCAAAGCATACGAAAGTGTTGTTGCTTTGCGCTTGCGTGTATAAAGTGAAGAACGACAAAAAAACTAATAAGACAAAGTTGTTTGTGTATTTCGTATTGCTAGTGCTGAGCGCTCTATATGTGTATTAAAACACACAGCCTATAGCTAAGTGTTTTTACAAAAACAAATGAGTACCAAGCGCATAGGCCGTGGGCACCCCTGGTGTAAAGCCTATTAGTTTTACAGAAAATATTCGTTGAATATTGTCCTTCAGCTGTGTATAATTATTATATGTATTATTTATTGCTCATACGCCTACGTACCTTATGTAAATTTAATACAGAAATATTGAAATATACAGTATCGGACAAAACAAAGTGCAAATCTATAGAAACGTACGAATGTTAGCCAAACTAAAAGTGTTAAAGTTTTGCTAGATTGATTTCCATATGCTAATGTGGCGACATTTATTAATCGTAGAAGTCTAGATTTTAAATGTGATGCGATCAATACACAGCATCTTTTTCTCAGAGGGTGTGGCATTTAACATAAAAACTGTTTATATTTATTTACCTTATTGGGAAATTCATCAACAGATTAGGAATTGTTGTTCAGTTCTAAAAATGATGTAGTGCGCCCCGGTAGGCTAGTTGGTAGCGTGCTGGCGTATCAGTGCGGGGGTCGTGGGTTCGATTCCCACCAGAGGCACTGATTTGTGTTCGCTAGTGCTTGGTTAGGGTAATAGGATATAATTTGTAATTATATGATTATTAATAAATAAAATAAAAATTATGTAGGAATGAAATCAACCTTACAAAAATTTCTTTCACTTAACGTCAACAATGTTTTCATTGGGTCGTAGGTCTTTAAACAATCAGCTATTTAACTTAGCATTCAAATTTCGTTAGTTTGAATAGAACGACGAAATCGTCAATAACCATTGCAAATTAATAGATAGCACGGAAATTTATATTCCAAATTAATTTTTAGGCTCTTATCATTACTATAGTTATACAAAATATAAAACTTAACCAGTCAGAAAAAAATAAACGAATCACCGCTGGCAAGGTTGTATAATTGCTGGCAACAAGTGCTTTCCCAATCTCAAAACGAGAACATCATTAGACAAAAGGTCCGTCTGTTCAAAAAGTGCTTGCCCGAACTGGGGGTACAAAATTTTCAACGTTAGCAAAATGTTGGTAAAACCATGAAATAGGGGGTCTAAAAATAGATTTTCCAAAATTGTCAGCCGACAGTTCTAACCACCGAGCTAACGAGACATATAATACGTGTTAGCTTAAAACGTAAGTGAATTATAATAGCTGGGTAACAGTTGACTGCACAATATGTCAGCTCTGGCATATGGTTTGCTGTAAACAACTTGTCAACGTTGGGAAAACAAAGAAAAAATTGGTCTTAAGAGTTTTTTCAGAAACAAAAAAATTGATTTTATATAAAAAAAAAAAATATTAAAAAGTATAAAAAGATCACACAAAAAATGTATGCCAAAAACCGTGCTCGAACTCGGAACTTTTCGACTACAAACTTTTTTAACCAAAACATCATAATTTTTATATATTAAATGCTCTACCAGTGGTTAAACTTTTGAGCCGTTGGCAATTTCTGCTTGAATATCACTGGGAAAACACTTTTTGGCAACGTTGGCAAAATGGTCTCAGCCAATTGCTTTCCACTGTTTTTTTTTTGCACATCATTCAAATTATTGTAAAACAAATACTGGCAAAACGTTTTTGGAAACGCTGGTAAAGCGTTTTCTGCCAGTAATTTATTTACAATTCATCGGTTAACCAGTGGTATGGCAGTGCTTGATTTTTTGTATCACTGGCAGTTTCTGACTGGCTTAAAGTTATCTAGTTTTTAAATTAAAATTTTAATGTTAAGTTGAGGACCCGTTAGTTTTAGATTTTGCGTTAGTAGTTAGTATTTTGTACGTTGTTCAAAAGGTTATTTTAATGGCTTGATTTCCTTCATACATCATTTTCAGATCTGATTAAAACTTTAAAATCTGTAGATGAATTTCAAAAAATTGTAAATATTAACAATTTTTATGTTAGATGCCACGCCCTCGGAGAAATAGGCGTTGTGTACTAAATCGGACACCACATTTAAAATATATAGGCTTCTATGATTTTGAAATTTTTTAGTTTGGCAAGCATTCGTTCGTTTTTATAGATTGGCACTTTATTTTGTCCGATAGTGTATAAATATTCAATGAATATTTTTTCCAAAACTAATTCGAGTCACACAGTGAAAATTTCTGGAGCGATAAAAAAACATTTTACATTTTTTAATAAATAAAAAAAACTTTAAAAAATGTGGCCGATTTTTAAATAAATTGAATTATGTATGACTCGAAAAAAGCGGAACTAGTTTTGATTTTTTTTTTTTATTTTATTTCTTTCAAATTCTAAATCAAAAAATATATTGGTATAGTCAAACTTCTAGCATTTGCAAAATTCAGTTAAACAATTTTAAATAATATACTGAAAATGAGCACAAAATTTGTCAATATTATATTTAACCATGCCTTATTCGCCCATTTTATCTAGATATTAAAAAAGTTGTTCTTTGTCTCGTATAAGAGACCAAATACTGTTTGACATTGCTGTGATATACTTTTTTCTGGGCATCTATCTTGTAAAGCAACATGTGTGGACTTGTATATGATCACATATGGGTAAAATTGATTATATATGACAATATATAGTTCAATATACACAAAGATAATTTTAGTGGACCACAAATAATGAAAACTATCCGTAAACCAATGCAACTTTTTTTTTTAAAAAGTCAACGAAAAATTTCATTAAATTAATGAAAAGCATCATACTTTTTATGAAACTAGTTTGGACTCCACATTCTTAAGCGGTAAAAGTAAGATTGGTACGATATAGAATTGCGATTGTTCGTTAGTTTAGTACCATTCATCACATATCAAAATTTTATGAAAATCTGAAGGAAATTATTCAGTAAATTTACTAGTGGGTCTTTTTTTGGTCACAAGTAGAAACATTAACCTTAAGTAGATCAAATTATACCTATAAAATATTTATTTATATCAAGTGGATTTTTTTTTTTATCAATTTAAAAGCTTCGCAGTCTTGTAGTCATAATTCAAATTTTGTTTCATGGGTCTTTTTTGTACCGAGGCCACTAAATGCTAAATATTTTTTTACTTAAAAGTAAAGATAACTATAGTCTATCTAGCCAAATAAAGGTGATGTTTTTCCACAAATTATGCAAACTTTGATGAAAACATTAAAATTTTGTTAAATTTTTGACAAAATAATGAATTTTCATAAAGTGTCCTAGAAAGGAGTAATTTTTTTTTTCTTTAATAACAACTATTATATTATAAAACCCGTAATCGACATCTGCAAATTAGGCATTTAAAAAAATCTTTAAAATAAATTAAAAAAAAAAAAAAAAAGTTTTTGCATTTTTATTAAATTTGTTTGTCATTTTCGATTCTAGACTAAAGTGGGTTAGTGATGTCCGCTGAAGTCAGGATTGCATAATTTTGAGAATATTAAACGAATAAATTAAATAAAAAAACAATTTTTTAAAAATTTTGTTTTTTTAGAATTTTTAATATAAATACACTTTTTTCAAAAATTTGGTAATTTTCGGCCAAAATTTTGGCACGGGTTAAAGTTTTCCAAAACAAATAAAAAATTTCACATGCAGTACTATTTTCACCTGATTTGTTTAGTAAAATTCATATAATTTATCGCACTCTTTACCAGGGGCCTTGGCTTCCCTTGCTCTGTTGCTACAATATAGTTTGCATAAAACTACCCAGGTAGAAATTTGGGATGGTACAAAAAACGAAGAGTTTTCAAAACGTTTGTTTTTGATGGTACTAAAATAAAAGCGCTTCCAAAGCGATAATTGCAAATAATACGAAAAAAAAGCATTTAAAAAACATTATTTTGGATTGCTATTCGAACGTTCGGACAAAGTATTTTAGGAATACTTTTTATACAAAACTTACAAATATTTGTGAAATAAAAACACTGTAAAAACATTGGTTCAAAGCGTTTTTCCAACGTTTGTAAAAAGTACTTTAGAAGTTCTTATCGTTCAAAATTTACAACGGTTTATAAAATAAAACCAATGTAAAACCATTGCGTTAAAGCGTTCTTCTAACATTTGCCAATAGTACTTTAGAAATACTTTTTTTTTTACAAAATATTTTACTGATTAAAAAACAACACTGTCATAAGGGGTCTATCTATATGCGAACTCGGTTTCTTATGCAATTTTTTTATATGATTTTCTCTTCATGAACCGAGTTCAATAAATCACTCAATATGGCCAGCCCATAATGTAGCGACTCTATAAAGTGTATAGTCCTTGTATATCTTTTATAAAGCACTATATTTTGAGGACAGATAAAGCAATATTTTAGAGGACTTTTTCAAAACTTAATAAAACGCTAGTTAAACTATTTAAAATTACAATGTTTTGTTACTTTATTTATATTATTTTAATCATATTTTACATGTTTCATTATTTGTGGTATTTATGAACAATTCATAAAGATCTTTATAATTTGTCTTTCGAGCGTTTTGACAATCATAACGCTTAATAACTGTAAGCCAAAATGTTCTGCAAATACTTATTTAACGATTGAAAAAGCATTTCAAAAATTTTGTTTTGCAATGTTTTGAGAACGTTATAAAATACCATCCTCAGACCGTAAATTTGGGTTATCATTTTGCACATTCTCAAAACGCTTTAAATTTGTAATTTGGTATGTTCTGAAAACGCTTGTACCATCATGAAAAATGCTTTTAAAACGTTTTAAAGATTTTATTTTTCTACCTGGGTAGGTTTTACAAATGACTTTTATAAGTTGTTAAATAAATTTAAACATGTTTATTAGGGTTATAACTTTTGATTATTATTTGCAATTATCTAATTTTACCTATCCCGTATTGTAGTCTATAAAAAAAAAATATAGAGAAAGGTACTTTTATTTTTTCGCGGTTTTCAAGAAAGTTCCCGGATTAACATTTTTGAAGTTGTTTAATTAAACTAAACATTAATATTTCGCTAACATTTTAAAGTAAAAAAAAGATTATAGCGTTGTTTCGCGATAAGGGTATTAAAATTCGCAAAACAGCGAGCAAATTAAATAAAAAGCAATTTGAAATATGTTATGTACTAATATTGGTCCACTAATGCAACCTTAATCATTGATTCTTTGAAAGAATCAAACGGCGTATGGCTGAGAAATCTTTTGTTTGGCATTACTATAGTCAAAAATGATTGCATTTGAAAATTGGTATTTTTGTAGTATTCAAATTGATGACAAAATTCACAAAATATGGTAAAACACATTAATTATTTATGTATTTTTAAAATTTATTTTATTCGTTCGATTAATGAAATAATTTTTAAAAATTAATCGTTTGATCGTTCGATCAATATTTGTTTGGTCGTTTATTTGAACAAAATAAAACCACGAATAATTGACAACTCTACTTCATGTCTTCCGATTTTCTCTAAATTAGAATTATACATTCTCTATGGAGCCTATAACACATCTGCATATTAATTTGTTACAATTTTTCAAAAACTCGCAATTTTTTTACGTTTTTAAAAAATCCCAAAAGTATGTACAATAGTAAAAAGGTTAAGATATGAACAGAAAGAGGACTATCGTAAACGAATCAAACACTTTTCTAATCAGCGAATTCCGATAATCAATATTCGAGTATACGGCTCTTCAAATTTACCCGTGTAAAAAAGGTTATATATGATTATATATGACCATACATAATTATATCCAAAATTTTGAGTCTATCCAATTATATCAGAGTTCAGATATATTTATATATACCTTCAGATATAATTATATATCATTTCAGATACGTTTATATATAAATATATATAAGGTTATATATAAATATATATGGAGTTATATATTAATATATATGGACCCAGATATAATTGGATAGACTGAAATTTCAGATATAATTATATATGGTCATAAATGACCATTTTTTACACTAGTAAATTTGAAGAGCCTTTTACTCGAATATCGATTATCGGGTTTCGATTTTTACGATCGTCCTCTTTCACACTAATGCATTAAAAAATGCATTTTAAAAAAATATGCATTTTTTTATGCAAATGCTAATTTTAGATGAAGACCCTCGGTCAATTCCATTAATGATGTATGATGGATCTCATGTAATTGTAAAAATGTGATAAAAATGCATTTTTAGAAAATACACTTTATTCGTAAGGTTTTTGTTTCAAAATGACCGGAAACGCGATTTTCATTACAAATACAATATTGCCCATCACGTGGTGATAGGTAAAAATTTTGTAGAAAAAAAGTTATAACCCTAATGTTCATACTCTCTTTTTTTTGTGTATGTGTGTGCTTTTTTAACTAATGTTAAATAATAATTGTTATAGTGTTTTCAAAGTTTAGAAAGATACTAAAAGGATATTATAGGCTTCCTCTTGTAATGATAGACAAGAGAAAGTATACAGAAATAAAGGAAAAACGGAAAATATATTAAGACTTAACATACAAAGTGCTAAATATATCATTAATTTTGTTTAATGTTTTATGCTGAAGAAAATGTATTTCTCCATTTTTTTTTATGTTTTTAATTTGCAAATAATTTTTTATGCATCACTTAATTTTCAATATTAAAAGTTGTAAATTCAAAAAGAAAATACATGTATGGAAATAGAATGCCAGTCATAGACATGTTTTCTAATGCTGTTAACCTATTTCCACAAAATTTCCCTATAAAAGTAAAGAAAGGAAAACAAACTCTGAGTGTTTTATTTATGGATGTATGTGTTGATATGTATGTATGTATGTGTTGAATAGTGTAAGCGTACACAGAAAAAACCAAAATCGAGTTTCAATTGAAATATTTGTTAAAACTTTCATTGAATTCGCTCCTATTAAGGAAATTGTAGTATCAATTTAATATTTAATTGATTAAGTTTCAATTAATATTTCAGTTATCTCTTTTGTTTTTAATGTCAAACAATCTTTAGTAGATATTATTAAAACTATTTTTTAAATTTTATTGAAACTTTTTTTATTACTAAAAATTTAAAAAAAAAATTCGCTATTTTTTATGATTTTGGAAATTTTTTTTATTTTTTTTCAATTTTGTTATAATTTTTATTAAAAATAAAAATTATGTTTTTTCGACCTTTAATTGTGCAATGAAAATGAAAATTATTCAAGTTCGAGGCCATACTCTATATTTCTTCATTAGGATATTGTCCCAACAAATAATCTATAGAGTTTTTTGTTTTCAAATTTATTATTTGACCCTTTCAGGAATGTGTTGATAGATCTATTTCGGGAATTTTCTAGGTTCCCATCATCAGAACACGTTTTGAAAGCGGTAACAATCCCATGCCAAACATCAAACATACATATGAACTAGTTTACTCACTACATGAGAACTAATATACATATGAGTTTGAAGTTAAAGATTATAACCATTGATCAAAAAATAAATTGAAAACTTGTTTGATGTGCAAGATCCACCTTTGGTGGATATTCAATACACGTTTTTTGTTTTTCTCTCCTTTTTATATTTTGTTTAGTTTGTAAACAAAACAGGGGAAGTAAACTTGGCGGTAATTTGCCTTTTTTGGTTTTTTGGCTTTTTTTTTTGAAAATTGTGGTGATTTTGTCAAATAACTACTAGCGATTTCTCGTTTTTTTTTTTGCATTTTTTTTAATTTGTTGTCATTATGTCTTATAACAACCAGAAGTTTTATGCGCATCAAATTCATTTTCAATTAAACATTTCATAGATATTATTAAAATTTTAATTTAAAGTGAGTTTTTAAATCAAACACAAGTTTAATTGAAATTTTATTGACAATAATATTTTCTGTGCATGGTAGAATTGTATACTAACTAGTACTGAACATACTCGTACTTCAAAGTAATTATTTTTTTAATATTTCCACATTACTCAAGTTACCTGCATTTATAATTTGTTTTCATATTTCTCATATATTTTCGAAACAAACATACATAAGTGCTTAAATATGAACCTTTACATACCAACTGTCCAACTAAAAAAAAAAATCAAATTGTACCAATGTCAAATACACTGATAGAATTTTATTTCATAGTATTAATGAAACGAATTCATTAAAATTGATTCCTTGGTTTAATGAAAAATTTTTTATGATTTTTTCATAATTTCATAAAAAAAAATTATTAAATCAATGAAAAATTTTCAAATTTTTTTCAATAAAAATTTTGACTTGTAATAAGAAAAAAAAATATTTTTTTGTACTATCATTTTGAAATAAAAAAAACTGAAAAATTTCTTTTAAACAGAATTAACCAAAACTTTGATATAAATAATTTGTTTTTATTAGATTTGCCTAGAGCTAACAGTTTTTGACGAATTTGAATAGTTGGTCACTAAATTCCGGGGAACAGATTCTCTAAGAAAAACAATATAGCTTTGTTCAAAACGAGACCTAAATTGTTATCGTTTTGGCGATGTTACTCAAGGTTATGCTAAAATAATAAATTTTTGTTTTTTTAACAACATTGTTAATAATATTTAACATTTTTATCTAATATGGTCGTAATTTAACTACAAAAAGTGGACTATAATCGTCGATCGTTCTACAGAATTCCAAGCCAGAACGATAAAAAATTACATATTTTGTACCGACATATAAGAAAATATTTCATCTTTTAACACAAATTATAGAAAATGTAAAGAAAGATTGAACAATAAAAACAAACATAAATTAAAATTGTTTCTTTTAGTTCAGCTTTTAATATTTTAATGCCTGTTAATTATATTTAACCGATTGTTTCAATTATTAAAGTTCTTAATATACATAATTTAAAAAAGTACAATAATTAAAATATTTCTTTTTATGGATAAAAAAAATTTTATTTTCCAAATTTGTAATTTTTTGATCTAAAATCTAATCAGCTACTTTTCAAATTTTATCTTTTTCGAATTCGTCAAAAATTATGAACTTTAGCAAATTTGTTGAGAAACAATAGAATTTTCCCCACTGTGCTACATTGGTGGGTGGCCCCGGGAAAACCTTTCTTGTTAGATTTCTTTCTTACATGTCATAATATTCCAAGTAACGAAAATTTGCCGAATCAGGCTGAGTTTAATAAAAATCTGTCATTTTGCAGAACAGCCTGTGATGCTTACTTTCGAACTTTGTTTATAAAAATATTTTATTTTAATGACCAGACCTTATAAATAATATCAACGAATGATAATTTCTCAATAACCTCCAAATTAATGCAATGCTAATGCTTTGCATACAAACTATGAATTTTATTCATTAAACACATGAAACTTTCATAACGATTAGGCTAGGATTAATAAAAAATTTCATATACTTTATAAAATTTTTATTGGTTCAATGAAACCATTGATTAAAATTGATTTAATGAAACACCTTTCATTGACTCAATGAAACGTTTCTTTGGGGAATTTTTTATGAACAAATTCATTGGATTAATGAAGGAATTCATTAATGCCACGTACAAATTTCTATCAGTGTTGGGTTGTCATTTCTTCGTGGTTTTATTTTGTTCGGATATATGATAAAACAATTTTTGAGCGAACGACATCCTTTTTCAAATTCTGCATATCCTTTGCAAATTTAATTAAATTATTATAAATACAAGGTGGCGCAAAAGTAATCCTCCTATCAGAAAATGCTATAAATTTTGCGATTGGCCCCTAATGTCAGTTCTGTTTTGACATTTGTGTAGTAAACACATGCGAAATACACGTTAATAAACAATGTTACGCTACACTGCTCCAGAACGCGGAATATTGGTGACTATTTATTTGACCAATAATCGGTCGGTGACTTTGGCACAACGTGAATTTCGTCGCAGATTTCCTGGCCGTCCAACGCCTACTGGTGAAACACTGCGACGTTTAGCCGCTCGCCTCGAAGAGACTGGCACAACACGAGATGCTGCCAGGCGTGGCAGAACCCGGAGTAGCCGTTCTGCAGAGAATATTGCTGCTGTAGCCGAGGATGTCATGGAAGCGCCGTCGACATCGACCAGACGACGTGCCACGCAAATGGGTATCAGTCGACGGTCTTTACAGCGAATTTTGGTACAAGATTTGAAGATGTTTCCGTACAAAGTCCAGACGGTGCATCAGCTGTTAGCTGCTGACCGCCAATCGCGTGTAACCAGGGCCGGATTAACTATTTCGGGGCCCCTAGGCAATTCATGTCTCGGGGCCCATTCACCCTTTTTAATTCTGCATAAAACATATTTTTTCTACCACAATGTATTTTTTTTTTTTTTCATAATAACGCTGTTTTTTTGTTACATTAAGATTCAATAAAAAAGTTTAAACAAATAAAAGGAATATATGCGTGTTTTTTTCATTAAATCATTTTATAAAGTACAATATGTTTAAATATGAACTCTTCTTACTTTTTTTTTAGATACAAAATCGTTCAAAATATCTCGAAAGTTAACCTTTCACAATATATCATTTTCAATCGCCATTATCGCCAATGAGTTTAAACGGTTCTGAGACATTGATGAACGAAGCAAGTTTTTGATTAGTTTTAATTTTTGAAAAGTTACGTTCACCCGTGGCATTTGTAATCATCAGACTTCAAAATATTTGCAGTGCTGTCATTACATTAGGGAAAGTTGATTGTGCCATATTACCAAATTAAGAGATCGACTGCCGTTCTAAGTTCAATAGTGTTTTTTTTTTGTAGAGATATACTGACGCCATTGATTCGATTTAGTATGGTTACTTCATTTGACATAACGTATCTCAGCACTACAGTCAACTGATCAGTATGAACTGATCAGTATGAATATATGTTACACACATTATCAAATCATGTGTAAAGTAATGTATAGCCATAGGGCTTCATGCATTACTTTACACGTGACTTCACTGATGAATTTTACAGGCGATGAGCCTCAAAGTAACTCATTACCTTGTAGGGGTAAAGTAACTGGTTACTTCTATGGTTGAATTATGGGGAAAAAGTAATGTGTCTATAAATAGATTTTCATAAAAAAAAAATGCATAAAAATTTTTTTTTACAGATATTTTTTTTTTAATTAAATAAATAACTTGGTCATGCTGGGATTCGAACCTGGGGTTCTGGTATTTAATAATTAGTTGGGCGAGAACTCTACCAACTGAGCTATGGATACATACAGTATTTTATTGCTTAAAATGTAGATGAGTTGTTGTGCTTCGTGTTTTCGTTCGTGATATCAAAAATATACACCTTACCATTATGCTTACAAAAAATCACAAAGTAATGTGTCTATAAATAGATTTTCAAAACTATATATTAACAATTACTTTACGTTTATAATTCATGCATTATGTAATTGATGATCGGTAAGTCATTATTTATGTTTTGAAGTAATGTTAAAGGTAATGAGGTCTCATTACAATGTATTCCATGAGTGTTCAATTATCGGTAACTCATTACTTCTTGTTGGAAAATTATGCTACAGGTAAGGAGTACACATTATAAGGTAATGCATTACTTTATCGCATCCATTACCAAAGTTTTGCTGGGTACCATAAAATATGAGAAATATGCAAAAAGTATGTAACTTTGAATGTTTGTATTTTATTTAATATACATCGGATCATCGACATTTAAATAGCATTGGAATGGTACACTCCCCAACTGTTTTATATCGAAATTAAATGTATTTTCAGCATAAAAAATAAATGCATTTTTATGTTATTTGTTTTTACAAAATTCACTTTAAATTGCATTGGAATGGTGCACTCTATTTTAATAACTAATCCCAGTAAAAAACGCTGCTTACCTGCGAGCAGGTTTGTAAGGGAGTATGCCAAAAAGAATCCCTTACAAACCTGCTTACATATGCCATGATTTTTAAATGGCGAATTCCCACTTGGAAGCATTACTTTTGGGCAAAATAAGCGCTGGTTTTAGCGCTTACAAAAAGCTGTGATTTCATGGCTTCCAGTAAAATCATATTTCATGTCTATATTATTATGATTAAAAGCAATAATATGAATAATATGTAATTTATTTTACATCAAATTCTACAGACATTAATTTTAGACATAATATAACAATTTTATTGTTTTACCGCATCACGTGGTAGCTCCTCAGGAACAGTGAAGTGACTAATTATTTTTTTAACATACTCGAAAACACCTAACACAATCGGAAATCACTCGGGAAAACTGGTTCAGATCGTTTAAAATCTACGACATGAAACTTTCTGCATTACAACCTGCATCATTGTAAGGGAAAACAGTAAGCTCAACAAAATTTGTTGTTTATTTTTATTCGAACAACATAATAGTAAGCACTTACTTCAGCGCATTTGTTTTATCCTGCTTCTAAAAACAGGAAAATTTTTTACTGGGATGATCCGATATACATATATTATATAATGTTAAAACTTACACACCGTTTGGATATTTTTTATACTTTAAAAAAATAAAATTGCAAATAAAACCATGTTTTTTTTTTTTTGACTTTCGAGAAAATTATAACAGCAATTTTTAAGTAGCTCCGTAGAGTTTCTGTGTTCAAAATATAATTTAAATTAAAAGACCCAAGGTCAGATATTGGCCTATCTATAATTTTTATATAAAAAAAAAAAATCGAAAATTAAAAACTTTTGAATGTCAAAAGCACTTTAGTTTTTTTTCTCCTATATTTCATTTAGAATCTCAGATCATCTTCAGGGGTATGTAAAATATTTAACAATCGTACTTCTTTGTTATATGGTTTTATGAAAATTTAATAAAAATCTTTAAAATATTTTAAACATTTTATAGCATAACTTTTTTAGCTTGACAGTTTTTTTTAAGTTTCCTTCTATTGACATATTATAGTCCTTAAAACATTCTTAATAATTAAGTTGACATCATTAAGAAAACAAATTAATGAGTTTTTTTATTTTGTTAATTAGTTTGAAAACATAGCATTACACTAAATAAAAACTTAAGCAATTTAAGCAAAAATTAATAAATAAACTTTTTTTCTTTTTTTTACTGCAACATTCCTTTTTGCGAACGAAAAACTTAACTGCTTTTAAACAGGAACTATTAGAAAGATAGAGACTACACAAAATTTTAGCTTTGAGCTCATCCTGTAAAATATTCGTTAAACTTAAAAATTAAAAAGACGAAAGAAAAAAAACTTTAATGACAAATTTCCAATTAAAAATATTTTATGCATTGAAAAAATTTTTTTTGACATACATATTTTTGTGCCATACATACATATTTTGTTGATGATAAATAGAATGTCTTGTTTGTAAATTACGTGAGTAAAATAATTTGACTTTTATAAACATGCGTGCAATATTGTGCTAACAGTCAGCCCTCATTTAACGGACCATCCTTTAAAGACGATTTGTCGTTATGGGCTTTTTTTTAAATTAGCCGATAAAAAAAAGTTTCTATATACAGTAAAACTCGCTTAAGACGAATTCGGTTAAGCGAAACCTCTTTTAATACGAACTAATTTAAAAGTCCCGACGTTTTGGCAATAATTTTCATATAAAATACATCTTTTAATACGAACCCTCGGTTATTACGAACTGTTTTAAGCAGTCCCAAAAACTCGTTTTCATACAAATTACCATGTTTAGTACACTCTTTATCCGTTTAATGGGTTAGACCTAAAATGAATTTCATATCCGTGGATGACTTTCTAGATATAGATGCTAATGTTTTGACGTCAAATACTTTATCAGGTGAAGAAATATTGGAAATTGTTAATCCTCCCGATGTTGAAAATTTGTCAAGTGATATATTTGAACAAAATCATGTGCCGAAGAAGCTGACAATCATATTTTGGTAATGGAAAAACTTATAACGAATGAAATCGTTAATTCAGTCATTCATAAAAAAATAACAGATTTTTTTTTTTTAAAATGAAGAATTTTAATTGAATTTTTAGTTGTGAATGCATGAAATGCTACACTCAAAAAAAATAAGTTAGTAGAAAAGTTAGTAAAACGTCTTGTAAATCTGGTACACTATTTTTTAGCAAATTTTTTGCTAAAATCGTGTCTTCAGCTAAAATTTTTCTTATACTTATTCAGCACTTAACTGTTTTATACTAATGCTTTACTAATATTATACTAATGTTTTACTAATTAATTTTGCTAAAAAAATGTGCTGATAAGCACATTAATAGTGTGGACGACAACCAGAGTGAAAGATATACGCAGAATGAAGCAGATGTCGCGGCATGTCAAGATGTAGTAGAAAAGAGGAAAATTATACTAAAAAGTACAACTCTAATAAGACATATAAAAAAATCAACCATGGAAGATTTTTGTATCTGTTTTTCATGCATAAAACAAAATTAAGGATTAAATCAACTTAAACTTTGCGTTGTCGCCGGCTTGTGAAAATAATTGCCTATTAATTAAATAAAAGACAAAAAAAAATATTTAGAGTTAATATGTATTTCTAAACTAAATGTTTATAGATTAATAATCTAGTGTGGTCAAATTGCAAACAAACATATTCAGACATGTAGACAGAGTAAAGCGAAAGACAAAGACACACATCTTAGGTAGATTTTTAATGTTCCTTTTTCTTATTGCATTTTGTTTATTTTTTCGTTTCGTTTCTATAATTATCTTCGGCAGTTGCGTCCTTTAAAAGATAGCATCGTTTAGACAACCATTGATGTAAGTAGTTGAAAGAAAATTTTTGTAATTCATGTCGTCAATATGGAAAAATGAAAATTTTTATATTTCGTAATTATTGTAAATTATTTTTAAAAGAATCACAAAAATATGTTTTATGACTTTCAGCAAATAAATTAACTAAATTACAATTTTTCTACAAATTTTTGCGTTTTTTTCAGTCTACTAAAATTCAGCAAGAAATTTATTAATTTATAGCAAGGCTTTTTTATTTCTAATCCACTAAGTGTTAGCAAAACTTTTGCTGAATCTACTAATTTTGTTGCTAAAAATCAGCTCGCTGATTTTCAGCAAAATATTTTGCTGACATTAGCAATTTTGTTGCAAGCACCCTCCTGACTAAAATATTGCTGACTCAGCAAAATTTTTTGCTGACTTTACAAACTTTTTTTTTGAGTGTAATTTTATTTTTTATTTATGTAAAAATTTTGTTTTTGTTTTAATAAATGCATATTTTTTATCGTTAAAAAAACCAGCTTAATACGAACCTCGCTTAAGACGAACTAATCTTTTTGGTCCCTCGGAGTTCGTCTTAACCGGGTTTTACTGTACTCATATACAACTTGATATCATATGACATATATGCTTATATGTGTGGCAATATATTACGTTATATGTTTTTTTAATATGGCTTAATATATCATCATATATTGTCGTATGTTATATTGGCATATTTTGTATAGTTGATCATATGAAATAGATATAGATCTATATATGACCATATAATATATGATCATATGTAATAATCAATAATAATTCTATCACTTTTATATATAAATATGTATGGCAAAACATATCATAATGTATAAAAAAATATAGTAAAATAAATTAAACAAATTTTATTACAAAAATCATTAATTAAGATCATTTATTTTTTAATTATTTATGTCCAATATTTCGTCTCCACATTGGGTGACTTCTTCAGGGAACAAATATTACAATTTGAAAAAAAAACATAGTTTTTCAAATTGTAATATTTGGTCAATGAAGAAGTCACCCAATGTGAAGACAAAATATTGGAAAAAAAAAAATTAATAAATAAATGATTTTAAGGTCGTTTAAACTAAGAAGAAAAAAATAAAAGAAGATCGAAGAAAACTTAACATTTTTGTAATAAAATTTGTTTAATTTATTTTACTATATTTTTTTTATAGATTATGATATATTTTGCCATATATAATTATATATAAAAGTGATAGAATTTTATTTTCTCGAGAAAAAAATCCTCCTATTCTAAACAGGCGGGGAAAAGAATAATAAGGGAGAGAGAATTGAAAAATATTAATTGAATAATTCATACAAATGCTATCACAATTCTCCCTATTGACATTCATAATACCTCCTTTTTTCCAAGGGAAAAGTTTCCCATTTTCGAAATTCGTTTAGAATAAGGGAAAAGTGAAAAAATCCCCGGACAGACTTTATTAAGAATAGGGGAACAAGGAATAGGGAAAAAATTCTCACGGAATTGTTATTGAGAATTGGGCTGACAGTCTTTCAAATTTTTCCATCTCGCCACAATTTTGTGGAAACCGCGATTAAAAACGCGAAAAATTGCGTTTTTAACCATTTTTGAAATTGTGGACACAAAACATCCGAACAGCTTAAGCATTTTTAATAATGATAAATAAATATATTGAACTTACGTAATTTCTCGTAATTTGCTATAATGAGTTAACAAACGTTTCAAATTTGTTTATTATCATAGGTAAAACTTGCATTTGAAAAATACTCTATCAAAAAAATTACCAAATATTACATTTTTAAGAGTAGCCTAGGAAATGAATCCGAACAGCTTTAATTTATTTTAGGGTCACGATATAAACTTTGAACTTTTATTTTTTAATGTCGGCGAAAAGCTTTAAAATTAATTACATCAACTTTGTTTAATTGTATTTCCAAATTAATTTATTTGAGGGCACGATATAAACATTGAACTTTTAATTTTTTTAATGTCGGCGAAAAGCTTTAAAGTTATTACATCAACTTTGTTTAAATTGCATTTCCAAATTAAACTATCTTTAAAATTGTACAAAGTTATAATTCTTATTTCTAAATTTCATACAACAAATGTAATAAAATTTTTGTCGAAAGCATTTGATAAATGTAACTTTTCGCTATTTTAACAAATAGTTTTAGAAAATTTCTCTGCGGTATCTTCAAGATTAAAGTGTATTCTAATTACTTACCAAATGGCCATTTTTGGCAACTTTAACCGCGGTTTTCTAATTACACCAAAATGGCCATTTTTGGCAACTTTAAACGCGGTTTTCTGAAAATTATGAAGTGATGGAAAAATTTGGATGTCGGATTTGGAATCAGGGCATCAAAGAGTATGTAAATCATTTATCGGCATTCAAAATTCAAACGAAAGAAGCTTGTCGAGGTGTGTTATTAATATTTATTTATTAAAATACTAAAAACTTTAACCGCGGTTGTCTCAGAATTATAAAGTGATGGAAATACTTGGATGTCAGATTTCGAATCAGGGCATCAAAGAGTATGTAAATCAAATATCGGCATTCAAGCCAAGAAAACTCGTCGAGGTGTGTTATTAATATTTATTTATTAAAATACTAAAAAATAACGTTATAAAGGGTCCGCCATCTAACTTTTTTTTTCAACTAGTGCTTATTTCGTGAATGGTAACACTTAGCTCATGTCTGATTTGACAGATAATTAGTTTTATCCTTCCGCTGAACGAATATGGTCCGTATGTTCGTTATCTTGTGAAAAAAGTGAAAGAAACTGGCATCCTCATCGATAAACCAAAGCGTGAAAAGCCAAAAACAGTGAGTACACCCGAGAATATTGCTGCTGTGGCAGAAAGTGTGCGTGAAGCGCCATCAACATCAATTCACCATCGTTCTCGACAATTTAACATTTCGGAGACATCATTGAGACGAATTTTGCTAAAGACATTGGTATGACAGCATACAAAGTCCAATTGGTTCAGGACGAACGAACATATAGACTAAAGAAAAACCAAGGTACTCACATCTATTAAATTTGATATACCAACTGGTTTTAAGAGAAACAGTTTTTAGAGGTTTTGTAATGCATATTTTTTAGTATATTCCATCAAAATTTTGTGTTAGTTATACAAAACTTATGCAGAGAATACATTAAACAACACAAATTAACTTTAAAATTGAATTAAAATTGCTTAAAAGCATCAAAATTAATTAATTAAAAGTATTACTGTTAACACATTTTTTCGAAACTCTCTTAAAACTAGTTCAGGTTTTTAGAAGAGAGCGTTGGTAACAGCTTGTTCAAACAAATGAAACACCCAACCCTTAAAATATGCGTAATGGATTCTAAATTTTCAATTTTAAAAATTAAATAGTTGCTAAGTTCCACTATAGGCAATCTACTTTCTACCACTGATCCTGTTTTGTGGTTAACATAATAGTTTTTTTTTTGAATAATCTGAAATTGCTGAAGTACTAAATAGGGAGATTTATCCTTCATAAAAAAAAATATCGTATTGATCCATAATGCCGACTTATATATTATTATGTATAACAAGGACGTGTAAAGTTTCCGTTTATTTCTGCTCTTGAAAAAATTTTCTACTTGAAAATTTTGCAAATGAAAAATTAGATTTTCTTAATCGGTAAATGTTGTTTTTTTTACCTAGCGTTTTAAATTCATTATATCGCTCATTTACTGCAAGACTGACATAACTCAAAAACACGATTTTGCAAAAAACGAGTTTAAAGTTTTCAATCCATATCTGCCTCGCTCGACCCTTTATCTATTTATTTTGTCACGTTTTTTATAAATAGAGGGTTTTAATGTATTTTTCTCTTAGTCATAGTTGTGTGCGAATTCACTTATTATCGAGAGACCCGTGAGTAGCACAGTTTCTCTATGAAGTATATACTCTTTGCACCCACTTTAAAGAAAAAATAAAATATATTATCCTCTATCTCGAAAAGTATACATGATATTAATATGAAATTTTTACACAATATAAAGCCTGATATAACATCATAAACTGCATCA
This sequence comes from Delia radicum, assembly GCA_021234595.1. Classification (NCBI taxonomy): domain Eukaryota; kingdom Metazoa; phylum Arthropoda; class Insecta; order Diptera; family Anthomyiidae; genus Delia; species Delia radicum. The sequence continues at coordinate 95,642,869 of CM037851.1, forward strand.
TTAACTCAATAATCGCATTTTTGACTTATGACAGTCTTCAAGTAAATGAGTGATATGTTCCCACTTCAGGTTCATAAAAAGCATAAATTTTTCGATTTAACATTATTTTTTAAAATAAATGTTTACAGGTTTTCTAAATCAATTGCAAGTATATAAATCAATTAATTTTTTTTTTATTTTTTTAATTAAAAAACTTATTAGATAAAATTGTATCAAATTATATAAAATTTAATCATATTTGATAGACCCAATTTTCGAATCAAACTATATGAGACAATATTCCATGAGATACCATGAGACCAGCTTATGTATTTTCGGATCAGATGTAATGTTTAGTTATATGTAATACTATATATAATCATATATGATTATATCGGAACTTTTTTCGTCGGGTATGCAACAAAAATTTATAATTATTCAAAATGTTTGATTTGTAACGATACAAAATTAGCCGTTAAATGTGTACATGTGCATGTTCTTTAGCATGTAATTTTATTTTAACATGCGAGGGAGTATGACAAAAAAAACCCGGAGTATGACAAACAACAAACAAAAAAAAAAAAAAAAGGAAATTGTTGAAACATAAAACTTGTCACATTTTTTCAACAGAAATAACAACACATGACAGAAAACTAAATAAGAACAATTTTCGAAAGAAATGAGAAATTGTTTCTTCTTTAGCTGCTGCTGCTCCAGCAAACTGTTGAAGAAAATTCTTAGAAAAGTTGAAAGATTTTGTGCAAAATGTGTTGATGTTATTACTGAGTGTTAAATACTGTATACAACAAAAAAAACACAAACTTTGCAATTAACAAATGTCATGGCTCTTAAAATATAAAAAAAAAAAAAAATTTAAAAAAAAATTTTATGAAAACTCAAATGCAATTAACGATTCAGTGAATTGGAAAAATATATTTAAAATATTTTGATAAATATTTTGCTACAACAACCTAACAAAATGATGAATGACCGATTCTTTGAAAAACAATCGGCAATCATTCTTTGATTATTTTAATTAAGCAAAAATAAAACTTGTTTGTGAAATTCCAGTCAATTCGGTCATTATAAAGGGTGATTTTTTAGCAACTTTCTTTTTGGCAACACTGTTTTTGGCAGCTCAGCTGTTTTCGATTTTTGATTATTCGCTTATTAAATTTTATTATCAAAATTTATGCTGGGTTAAGAAAGTGCATCGTGCACTTGTTCCAATTTATGGTCAGTTTTGGGCAACCTTCTGAAGCGGCTATTCGGAATCTTGTGACTTAATTTCGCACCAAATTTACATTATTTGACATTAAACCACCAACACGCATACGTAGATTGCGGACAGAGGAAAATATCGCAGCTGTATCCGCCAGTATTGTTGATCGATTCGGAGATAATTTTTGAAATTTTTTTTTTAAATTTTAAAGAAACTTTTCTGATTTTTTGAAGGTTTACGGGAACTCTGAAATAGATTTTTATCCGAAAAATTAGGATATAAAACCAATTATCTTTTTCAATTGCAGCAACTGAAGATTTGGGTGATGCCAATGAAACAATTGTATTGTCTTTCATGAAAATGATCAAACTTTTTGAAAAGCAACAAATAATAACTAAAATGACAATATCATATTAGATTTTTGGACTTGTGGTAGAACAATATTCTAACTTAAATTAAAAAAAACAATTTTTATATCGAATAAAATCTGAAAAAAAATTTGTCAATAAAATGTAAAAAAAAAATTCGGAAAATTTGTACTTTTAAAACTAGAGAAAAGTAATTTTTCGTTTTTGGCTATTTTTTTTTTTTAATTTTTGTTAATATTTTTTAAAGTCAGAAAATACTTTAAAAAATATTGACTTTGTTGTTTTTAAGTATTTTGTTCAACCTTTTACACTTGTGGTTTCCTAATTCCTTGAATTAGGTTATACAAAATATACTCTGTTTCAGCGCAACCAGAAATATGTTGTTTTATGTTTTTTCCTATGCGTCGTATTGAGAAATTAATGAGATATTTATCTTTTTTAGAACAATTGAAAATTCCGAAAATCTTGTGGTACTTTAAGTCCAGTTAGCCGAATTTTCAAATATTTCTACCAAAATTATTTAAGCCTTTTTAAACTTCTTCTTTACCATTTCGAAAGAGGTTCGGATTAGAGCACATATTTTAATAGCGATCATAAATATTTAAGCATCTGCTAACTTTTTTAACAGAATTTTTCTAATAAAATTACGATATTTGAAAATATTTAAGAAAATGTGGCTTGCAACCGAAAATCCGCTTGCGTACCACTGTTGAGACGGATGTCATAGATTTGCCAGTACTGGCAACCAACATAAATTTGATTGCGCAAACCTTTTTAATTTTACCATGATTTAAAATTACAAACCCCTCCTGGATTCACGACTGGCTTACAAAAAGGTACAAAACAATAAGTTCCTAGTTTCTTTTCACTCTGAATTTTGTCACTTATATGAAATAACAGATCAGACATGAAACCAACAATAAAAATACTACAAAAATTTAGATGGCGCTTTTTTCGAGGCCAATAAAAATTTTAAAAATTTTGAGACCCCTTACCGATTTGATAAAAAAGTTAGGAACGATTCAGATACGTGAGCTGAGTCTAGCTGCCCCTTTGGAGGCAGCACGGCCTAAAAGTAAATTTATTTAGGTTTCAATTTAAAAAAAAAATAATTTTTAAGTTTAAAGTGAAATAACACGTTTCCATCCCTGGAAAATAAATATGTATATATATCATACGAAAGAAAACTTTATAAGCTTTCGAATGAGAAACTGATCTCGAGAAATGAGTAATTTAAGAGAAAATTTAAACTTAAACAACTTAAAACTTAAGCCTTGCCGCCTTCAAAGAGGGCATATGTGAAAAAAAAAATCGGTCATAATTTGTTTACCAAAATCGATGAGGTGACCCTAAACTAATGAAAGCCAAATTTAGAAAATTTTGAATGGCAGCGAAAAAAGCGCCATTTAGATTTTTTTAATTTTCATTGGAATATACTGTCTCTGACTGACTCTCTATACTGACTCCGTAGAAACAGCATCCGCTTTAAGGTTGGAGTAACACGCAAATTTTATTTAAATCGACTCAGGCGCACCGTGCACTGCGTATCGTCAAAAAACCTACAAATAACTCAAATTGTTGCCATTATTTTGAATAAGTTCTCAGTGGGAGTGTGAATGTGCAACGCTCCAATACGTCATTGCAATATGTTGCTACACCTCCAAAAAAAAAAATCGTACGACTTTTTCATCATTTATTTTTGCTCTTTCAACCGCATAAATACCTCTAGACCAGTGTTTCTCAACTCTTTTTGGGCCGTGCCCCACTTTTGGGTTAAAAATTTTTCCATGTCCCCCCTCATTTTTTTCTGTACAATAGAGAGTACTTTAAATAAAAAAACACACCTTACAATTTGTTTAATTTAATGGATGTATGTACATATATTTTTGTTATAAAGATAGAATTAATAATAAATACTCTAAAAATTAATGAGATCTTTCAGCTTGGTGCAGGCTTGCAAAAAGTTTTTAAATCAGGTTGTAATTTTGTTAATTTTAATCGTAAGTCTCCGTGATTTGTGATTTCCAGACGATTTCTATTTATTAATAACAAATCACTAATGACACTAATCCGGTTTCTACTAAATATGACAATGGAAATGGTATATACGTAATAGGGCGTGTCGATTTAAAAATCGCTCAACGTTCAAGGAAAATCGTATTCCAGGGATCAAAATAAGAAACTTCGCCGAAGGAACCATACCTCTAAAACCCGAAGAGTAGGAGGAATATCTCCAAGATTATGGGAGCTGCTTCTTCTCCGGGAGAAGCGCTAGCAGATTAATGCAGAAATCATCATTCTAGGTGACCGTTAAGGGGTTAAAATTTAAGTTGAAAGAGGCCTTTTTAGCCGGGTTTTTATAGCAAAATGTACAAATTTCGGGATAGAGATATTTCAGAAAGTAGGAGGAGTCTTTCCAAGATTAGGATCTCTATTTCTTCTCCGGAAGACGCTCTAGCAGATGAATGTATAAATTATATTCGATTGGGTTCAATTCGATTCGATTGGGGCACTCTCAATGGGTCAAAGTGGAATTTTTCAAAATTTGACCCTAAGTCAAAAGTCGGGACTTCGGAATTCGTTTTAGAGGTATGGTTAATTCGGCAAAGTTTCTTATTTTGATCCCTAGAATACGATTTTCCTTGAACGTTGAGCGATTTTTTTGCCTCCATACAAATCGACCCGGCCTAATAAGTAAGTATATAAAAATACAGATTTTTTTTTATTCTGCAGAAGTTTATTTTTATATATTAAAAAAACATGAAAAGTTAAACAACTTACAAAAATTAGCCCATTGCCCTCCTAAAATGTTGAAATTTCCCCCCAGTGGGGCGAGCGCCCCACGTTGAGAAACACTGCTCTAGACTTTATAGCAGAGCAGTGATGACAATTTCAAAAATACATTCTGTTTTTTTTTTTTTTGTGCAATTTTCTTTAACACCAAGACCAGCATGTGTCATGCAATAACAAAATGCATCAGCGTCAACGTTGGATTTATTCAACAACAACAAACAAAAAAAAACGAAATCCAAAAACAGAAGTCCTCCATATATAAAATGTAGTATAAATGTGCAAATTATACAGGACTTTAAAATAATTAATTCTTTTAACTGTTGTGTAATGTAAAATATGTTGAAAAATTACTTTATCCAAGGGATGGCAGGCCATACCGCTATCCTTAAAATACCGTTACCAAAATAATTGAAATAGCGATTTCGCTAAAATATCGTTACCGAAATAATTGAAATAGTGTAAATCTTAAAATACCGTTACCGAAAAACTCCATAATATCGTTACCCTCAAAATGGCAACACTTTTATTTTATTTATTAATTTAAGTTGAGATCAGAAAATATATTCGCTTAAAGTAACGATTTGTCGATTTTCCTGCATTTCATTTTTTACTTCATTTAAAAAAAAAAACAAACCACATCAAATCACTGTTTTATGAGTTGTTTTTTGTTATTTAAAAAATAAAAAAAGTAAATGTTTATTTATTTTTGACTAACATATGTGGTTAATTTGTACTACAATTGTTAGAAATTTTTTAAACACACACACGCATATACATTCACACACACATACACGGAAAAACTTTCCTTTAACGAAAGATTGTGGAATTTGCTAGCAATTATTGTGCACTTTTTATATAAAGGGTCCGCCAAATAACTTCTTTTTTTTTTGAAAATGCTATAAAAAAAAACTACTGAATATTTTCTCAAATTTCTTTTTTTATTTGAAAGTACAATCCTTCCGGTTAATAATGGAAAATAATTTGCCAATATCCTCCTCTTCAATTTTTGTGAACAAAAATTCGTTCAACATGACCCGATAACGATCGCCATTGACTGTAACGGCCACTCCTTGCTCATTTTCGAAGAAAAATGGCCCAATTATGCCTCTGGGCCAAAATCCGCACCAAACAGTGACTCGTTTTGGGTGTATCGGCTTTTCAATGTATGCGTGCGGGTTTTCTGTGCCCCAAATGCGACAATTTTGCTTGTTTACACACCCGCCAAGATCAAAATAATCAAAATTCTGCAACATTACCATGATTTTCAAAGTAATGTCGCAATATTTCCCAGCGTTGTTCAAGCGTATACACAACCATATTCGTTCAGCGGAAGGATAAAACTAATTATCTGTCAAATCAGACATGAGCTAAGTGCGGACCCTTTACTTACACAGACTTTTTATGAATGGGGAACCCTTTACTCCAAAAAAAACTGCAGTTAAAAATACAAAAACCTAAAATTAGACTGTAATGGGTTAATATATGCGGGAAGGTACCTCATTGGAAAGCTATTTGAAAGAGCTTTCATATGATATACATATTGTCATGATTGGAAACGTAGATTTTGAGAGCATTAAAAAAAATTTCCAACTATAATACCTTGCACAGACGTAATTGGCGTCGCCGAAAAAAAAATTTATTGAAATCAGATCAAAAACTACTAATGATTTCACAAATTCGTAGTTGAAAATATGACCCCTATTTGGCAACTGAAATTGATTTTTGGCAACTGGCAACGCCACTTAGGTCCAATTGCTATCGAAAATCGACCCATTAATTATGACAACAAGATTTTAAAGCCTCTAAATTGATATAAAAAAATCTCCACTAGATAAAAATAATTGTTTTATGTAATTTTTACACTTTTGACCAAAAAAATACCCTTTCAGACAATATTATATAACTTTTATTAGACTATTATAATCTCTACATTTATTCAAGAAATCTTTAACCCTTTGTGGCCGGGGAACAAAAAAGACCCATGAAACCCCATGAATATAAAGCTTTTAAATGGATCAAGAAAGTGTCCACTTGATAAAAATTCTTATGTTGTGTTACTTTTGATGCATATAGCGCAAATATTTTCCCATTTCACCATAAAACCTACTAAGAAATTTACAGAATAACACTTTTCAGATTTTTATTAAATTGGGATATGTTTCAAACTTCTGTAAAAGTTAAATTGTTTTAATAAAGTTGGCGTAATGAAATTGCAAAGAAACGGAAAACTCTGTAGTTTTTATTAACGCAAACTTTAAGTCAATTTTACTTTTTTAAAAAACAATGCACTACATTAATTTAATGTACAATTCATCCAATTTTGAGGCAGTTTGGAGGTACTTTGTCTATAGCTACTGAAAATTTTAATGTTGGGATTTTTCTGCGCTTCTTTTCAAAATTGTTGATTAGATTTTTGGATATTGGAATATTAGTTTGTTCCAAATTTTTAATTTTATCATTACCTCCATTGAAAAAGTACTTTCCCTGCCATTCTAAGATTAAATATGACTAATCGTTCATGTTGCCAATAATGGCGTTTTTGACTAGTTTTGACCAAATTTGTAAATTAAATATTTAAGGTTACTTCTTACGTTTTAGAACTAGCTCGATTATTCTTTCGGCATCTTTTTTATATTCGCGTATAATTAAAGAACATTTTAAATGTTTTTCCATCGCATTAAACCGCTTTTTCAAGCTGCCCATACGATTTTCTCATGGATAAGTCGTTCAAATTGCACTTTTTGCCAGAGCAAGAAATACTCTTAGTACTTTTTCTTGTAAGTTAGATATCCACTATTCAATGTACTACACATTGGCTTCCTACACGCAGAGTAATAATATGATTGAACACGATTGTGCACACAAAATAATCAAATTATGATCATAATTATCATATATATAATTCTGGCTGATCATATTATGATTACCAATGACGATTTTATCGTCATTTAGAATCATAATATGATTGCTACGATCATAGCAGTAATGACAGCATTATGCTCTTAAACTATCATAATATGATGCTCTTTTTTCTGCGTGTAGCTGTTAAACAAACAGCGAAACTGTTTCCAGTTTCTTCCAATAAGATTAATTATCAAAAGATAAAGTATATGCTTGATTTTCATAAAATTTATGCAGTAATATGTGAAAACACGTGGTTATCCGAAACTAAAGTCAAAGTGTTTTTTTTTTTTTTTAAAGAGAAAGAGAAATTCTTTCTATTAATTAATGTGTTGATTTCTTTGGAAAGGGGATAGTGGAGAGATGAAAGGTGGTGACACATGAAGGGCTTCAAACATGGCAACACTGTAATTGCGCGAGTAGATAAGTCTTAGGACAGTTGTAGCTCGCCACCTGATGTAGAGTTGGCGAATTTATTGAAGCTTTTTGTTTCATAGCGCTGATTCATTATTTTACTTCGGTGGGGTTAAGTGCTATGGGAACGCCGAAGGTGTCGTCACCAGGAATCGAACCCGGGACCATCTGTATAACAGTCCAAAGCGCTAACCATTACACCAGAAACGCCCACAACAAAATTTAGTGGGTAACTTTTTAAAATAAACCGGCCCAATTGCAAAAATTATATAAGCCATATCAAATGATATATAATTATATACGGAAATTGGTGGATATAATTATATATAACTATATATAATTCTATAAAATCTGATATAATCAGATATAATTACATATAATAATATCCGAAAAATCGGTATATATAAATTTATATAATTATATAAAAATATATAAAATTAGATATAATTATATAAGGCCGATATAATTATTTATTGGACCTTATATAATATTTTATATAACACCATATACAAAAGTTAAATTATCAACAGCAGATATAATTATATCTAATTTTATATGGTGGCATATATGATTATATATAAATATATATAATTATATATAAATTTTTTTATTCGGGCGGTTATATAACAAACACACATGCCACTAGTATAAAAGTAGTTTTAAATTTTTCATATCTGTATTGATGAAGGCAGTTTTTGTATTCAGAAAGGAGTTTTTGCCAACCATGCATTTTTTGCTGCTTCCATTATTTATTTATTTTTTTTCTTTTAAAAAGTAACACATTTTTGGCATTGCCATTAAAGGCATATGGACTAACTGGATGGCTGGTTGTAAAAAACAATATTACTTCAGTTGAAGCTGGGGAGGGTGGTAGTTAAAAATCTCTGTTAAATTATGTAAAACTATTTAAATTTCTCATTCCCTATTTACTACACTCAAGAAAATAGTATACTATTTTTAAACAAATTTTTTGCTAAAATTATGTTTTCAGCTAAAAATTTTAGCTGTACTTATTCAGCACTTAACTACTTTGAACTAATGTTTTACTAATATTTTACTAATGTTTTACTAATTTATTTTGCTACAAAAAAAAATTGAGCTAATAATCATATTAATAGTGTGGATAACAACCAGGTTGAAAAACAAATGCATACATTATGTAGATGTCGCGGCATGTCTAGATGTAGTAGAGGAGAGGAAAATTATACTAAAAAGTACAACATATAAAAAATCAACCATGGAAGATTTTTGTGTCTGTTTTTTTATACATAAAACAAAATTGTGGCTTCAAACAACTTAAATTCTTGTGAAAGTAATAAATTAAAGACAAAAATAAATTATTTAAATGTAATAACGTTTAAATTTGTATTTGTATACTAACCCTTATTCATAATAATATTAAACAGCGTTTTAAATACATTTAAGTTAAAACACTAATTTTAGCCTTAAAACTGCCCAGGTAGAAATTTGGGATGGTACAAAAAACGAAGAGTTTTCAAAACGTTTGTTTTTGATGGTACTAAAATAAAAGCATTTCCAAAGCGATAATTGCAAATAATACGAAAAAAAAGCATTTAAAAAACATTATTTTGGATTGCTATTCGAACGTTCGGACAAAGTATTTTAGGAATACTTTTTATACAAAACTTACAAATATTTGTGAAATAAAAACACTGTAAAAAACATTGGTTCAAAGCGTTTTTCCAACGTTTGTAAAAAGTACTTAAGAAGTTCTTATCGTACAAAATTTACAACGGTTTATAAAATAAAACCAATGTAAAACCATTGCGTTAAAGCGTTTTTCTAACATTTGCCAATAGTACTTTAGAAATACTTTTTTTTTACAAAATATTTTACTGATTAAAAAACAACACTGTCATAAGGGGGGTCTATCTATATGCGAACTCGGTTTCTTATGCAATTTTTTTATATGCTTTTCTCTTCATGAACCGAGTTCAATAAATCACTCAATATGGCCAGCAAATAATGTAGCGACTCTATAAAGTGTATAGTCCTTGTATATCTTTTATAAAGCACTATATTTTGAGGACAGATAAAGCAATATTTTAGAGGTCTTTTTCAAAACGTAATAAAACGCTAGTTAAACTATTTAAAATTACAATGTTTTGTTACTTTATTTATATTATTTTAATCATATTTTACATGTTTCATTATTATTTATGTAATAGCGTTATAGCAATTGTTTCATTGTAGAACTTTGTAAGTATACACTTCACTTCTACTAAATGCATACTAACTTCAGTATAATTTTCATTTAAATTTTTAACATTATACAAACCTATTTCTTTTGATGAGAGTGGATACTGATGTACATCATTTATTTCATTATAAGTTTTGCCTTTTAAAAATATATCATCATATTTGTGTTTTTCATTATTGTTAATGCTAAAAATTTCATTAATTACTAGAATATTTCCATTACTAAGTAAGCATACATTATCAGGGTGAGATGTAGTGAATTTAAAACCTTCAATATTTACAAAGGAAAACAATACTTTTGATTTTGAGGATTCTAAAATGGTTCCAAGAGCATATTTTGTGTTTTTAAAAATTGGATAAACCAACGGGATATTGTTTTGTACGTTTTTGTTGTGAAAAATCTGCAATTTTCTTTGAATTTGTGCAATAGGATTTTTCGGTGATTTTACAATTGATTTTATAAAGCCTAAACTGTTTTCAAAATCGAAAGCCGAAAAGTGAGATATAGGAGCCCCAATATTAGCTACGTCATCCGTAATATGAATAAGATTATGGATGTTCATTGTTTGCGAATTTGGTCCATAAAAATGTGGCATAAGTTCAACAAATTTCCTTAAAATACGTTTTACATAATCAGTTTTTAACGTCGCTAATGTGGTAGACGACAAAATTCTGCAAGATGTATATAAAAGTAAGAAATGTCTGTACTGATCAGAACTTAAAACATTTTTTAAAACAAGAGCTCCACCATATAATAAAAAAAATCTGAATTGGGTAGCTTTCCAATTTCTTATATCTATTATATCAAATGTTTTCCTTTGGAACTCTGATGTTACGTCATTAGAAATGTTCAAAAAAATTTGATGTAAAACCGCAACACTTTCTTGAGAAACAAATGAATGTGATTTTTTGCAAATTAAGTTTTGTAGCAAATATTTGCTAACGCCAATATGCAACATATGCATTTCATCAAGGACTACGAATTTTACTAAATCAAAGTTTACTAGATCTAGAAGCGGACTGTTTTCTTTAGTTAAATGATGACCCGGATTTTTTCCCCCCTAAATGATCGCAAAGTTCTTTCTTCGCAATTAATTTCTTTAAATACACGAGTGTTGTTAACAGTTTCTCCGTGAACAGTGCATCTTTCGCAAGAATAAAATCCGGTGTGTCCTTTGCAACATTTAATAAAGGCACGAGCCGGCGTTTCGCAGCAAAATGCTAATATTTTAAAATTGAAATATTTTCCATTTATATGAATACCTATACAAAAAAAAAAAAAAGTTTAAAATATTTGAATTTAAAAATGTTAATATTCTCAAACATTCATACCATCATTTTGTAAAATGTTAGCTTATTAATTTATGTTTTGTTACTTTAAAATATATTTTAATTAAATTCAATAAAAATATTATTTTTCCAAATGTAAATACATATATAAAATTGTTTAAAATTATTATTCTGATATTTGTGTTGAAAACAATGACAAAGTACTTTAATTGTAGCTTTTTTAACGCTTAGAGAACGTTAAAACTGTAAATTGGTATTTATGAACAATTCATACAGATCTTTAAAATTTGTCTTTCGAGCGTTTTGACAATGTTCAAAATTACAACCCTCAAAGCGGTTATCATTTGGGTCGTTTTCATAACGCTTAATAACTGTAAGCCAAAATGTTCTGCAAATACTTATTTAACGATTGAAAAAGCATTTCAAAAATTTTGTTTTGCAATGTTTTGAGAACGTTATAAAATACCATCCTCAGACCGTAAATTTGGGTTATCATTTTGCACATTCTCAAAACGCTTTAAATTTGTAATTTGGTATGTTCTGAAATCGCTTGTACCATCATGAAAAATGCTTTTAAAACGTTTTAAAGATTGTATTTTTCTACCTGGGTGTATTCATACACGAATATTAAATTTTGCATAAAGTTTAAAATAGGTATTTTAAGCTAATATTTGTTTATCGATACAGTTTTAAGGCTTAAAATGTGTTTTAACTAAAATGTATTGTATTTGAAATCAAAATTCAGATTTTTTACTGGAGTAAATGTTTAAAATGATTGTTAATGTAGTGTGGTCCAATTGGCAATTTGAAATTGCAAACAAATATACGTTCAAGTAGACAGACTAAGGCGAAATACAAAAATGTGTATCTTTTAATTAATTTTTTATGTTTCCTTTTTCTTATTTTTCCGTTTCGTTTCTAGAATTATCTAAGGCATTTGTCTTATTTTAGAAGATGCCATCATTTAGACAACCATTGATGTAAGTTGTTGAAAGATAATTTTGTTTATGTTATATATAGTTATTTCTATATATTTTCAGATATTACATGAATTCATGTCGTCAATGTTGGAATATGAACATTTTTATATTTTGTAACTCATTGTAAAGAATCGCAAAAAAAAATTTTAAGATTTACAGCAAATAAATTAATTAAAGTATAACTTTTCTGCAAATTTGTTGAGTTTTTTTTTCAGTCGTACTAATATTCAGCATAAATGTTGTAAACTTTTAGCTAGGATTTTTTAATTTTTAAACAACTAAGTGTTAGCAAAAGTTTTGCTGAATCTACTACTGAATCTGCAACTCGCTGATTTTAGCAAAAGATTTTGCTGACATTAGCTAATTTCTTTGCAAGCACCTTCCTGACTAAAACTTTGCTGACTTTATTAGCTTTTTTTTTTTTTTGAGTGTATTCCATAGCAAAACACTGTGCATCAGCTGTGGTAAATGTAAAAATTTGAATTTGCAGGATTCTTTTATTTTAGCCTTTGCTGGTATTATGCATATTCCAAGTACTCATATCTTTAGCGTAAAACGCGACTTTTACAAATTACTTAAAATGTAAATGAATTAAATTACAAATGTTTTACAACCAGGCAGCATCCAGCCAGCCCTTGTAGGTTTTTGGTTCATCGTTTCGTTTTATTTTTTGTGTCATGCTATAAACACATAGACCACAGCAGACTGCAGAGCTACACGACTGCAAATGCCGTTGACTGCAATCGTCGCCGTGTGGTCAGCTACTTATTATTTTGGAAACGACAGCAGCATAGTAAACAGCTGATCACGATTCAATTTAAAAATATATTTTTATACAAATCAGGGATGTTAAAGTTGGTACAATTGTACTTTTTTTGGTACATTTTGACCTTCTAAAGTACCGTGGTACTACCGCGACTCATTTGGTACAATTTAAAAATTTTTAATTTTTCCCCTTTTTGAATTTTTAGTATAGCAAACAAATTGTTATTGTGTCCTTTTTCATTGCATTTATTCGTTTTATGTAATGAGCTCTTAAAATATATGCGACTATATCCGCCAGATTTTACGATTTATCATCATTTTAAGGATTTTGAAGAATAAAGTTGGCAATTTTTTTTTTTTAATATCGATTAAAAATTTACGATTTTTTACAAAATTTATCTGGCAGCTCTTACATATATTGACACTTGTTGAAGCCAACTTCACTTTTATTTTGAATTTATTAAAATTCTGAAGAAGTGAAAATTGATATATAGATATGGCATCACTTATAACATATGGGAAAACAGTGGACATTAGAGTGAGGTGAGTTTGTAAAAATAGAACTGTTGTGTTGTTGGAGTTGTACTTCTGAGATTATGTATGCAAGAACAAAAACACCGTGTATTGAATAAAATTAGTTTTAATCACAACAAAACTCGACCTAACTATAGCTCAGAGGGCTAAAGCGCTCTGTCTAACGTGTAGTGCGAGTGCATGTGGCATTAGAAATCAGTTTATCTATACCACGGTCAGTGATTGCACAGAAAAATTTCATATAGACGCAATCGAACAAATAAAAACATAACAAATATTACATTATTCAAAAATTCAAAAAAAAACAGGGTCACTGACGAACGTTCAATACCAGAAACTGCGCAGTCTAATTCAAAAAAAGTTGAATATTTGCAATGTAGTTATGATTTTTAGAAAATACACTCATTCTTCTCTACCACGCCTTTCACAATTAAATTAAATAAAATTGCATATTAATTATAGTATTAACTGCAATTGTCTGAAAAAGACGTTAAAATTCAAACTCAAACGAAAATTAAATTATTGTTAAAGAAATGAAAGAAAATTCCAAACAATCTTATATATGTTTAATTTAGAACGAGCTCTCAACCTCCGTATATTTACAAAAATAAAGCAAATCAAACATATTAGCTAGGTTAATACTAGTATTTCGATCTGGTTAAAGATCTCATCAGAACCCAATGTTTTAGAAAAGTTATAGCCTCCATAATAGGCAGAACTTTAACAAAAAACCGATTAATCATTAATTTTGCTCCATTCTTGTCTTCTTAGTAAAAATATTACTTGAGCCAGAGTAAAAACTAAAATTTTTTTAACTGAAGTCGTTAAAAAATTAAAACGTTTGTAGTTTTTGGTCGGTAGTAGCTAATTTTCAAAATGAACTGAATGTCAATATGTTTCCAGACATTTCTAGTCGTTGCTGGAATTTTATCCATTCCACACTGGTCTGCAAATGTGGAAAGAGTTTTTTTCTTTTCAAAATATAATAAAAACTAAGGAAAGAAACAGACTACATTAGCCAACATTATCAAGTCTCATACAGACTAAGGATTGGTTAAGAGCGACAAATTTATGCTGCTATGATGTAGAAATTCCAAATAGTTTATTAACTAAACAAATAATTCCATGATTTGGTCTCATATATTCATAAGACTTTTTTATGCCTTATTTTATTCATACATATAATGTATGTTATTGGAAAGTTTTGTTTTTTTTTTCTGTACAAGAGAATTTTTATGTATTTTTTTTTTTGTTGTTTTAATAAATTTAAAAAAAATGGTACCGTCAACGTCCAAAAAGTACAATTTTTTTTGGATGTTGGTACAAAATTGAAAACTCCATTTAACATCCCTGATACAAATGCATTTTTGTTTCAGTAGTGCCAATTACATATTTTTTTTCTTTATTAAAATAGAACAACATGCTTGGTTGTAGACACGTATATAAAGTTCACTTAAAAATACAATTACTTATTTATAATACATTATTATAACGTGAAAATAAATTTATATAACCCCTCTTGAATATTAATGCAATTATACCATTTGATGTTGCGACGTTTTTTGTGTTTAACAAAATAAAATATTTTTAAGCACTAATTTGTTACATATTTTGTTTATTGTCAACACTATTTTTGTTTTGCAGCCAACAAAAATAGAAATTAACCTAAGTTGACTACAGCGACAAAAGTAGTCGGGTAGCCGTGTAGTTGTGTTGGTGCCAAAATAAGCGTTTTCATATAAACGTGTGTATTTTATTTTTGACAGGCTGTAGTCGTGTAGCTGCAGTCGTCTATGTGTTTATAGCATCATTTCGATTTATTTTCCTGTTCACTTACCTTTCATTGTTTTGTAGAGAGAATATGCACCTTTTCATACGTCTTAACACTTGTCCTTGACTTTTTTTTTTGTTGGATTTATTGTTATTCTTCTTCTGCTGCCAGCACATCGTCTTTTTTTTAATTTTTTTTTCATTCGACATCACTCAATATCAGCTTTATAGAAAAACTATAAAAAATTTATAACAAAAAAAAAATATTTGCAATACAAAAAATGTAATTTAAATTTCAAGCAAAAGTAAATTTGTTGTGCATTGTTCATTTTAACAATGAAAGTTCGTTTAAAAATAAATAGCACGGTGCTACAAAAAAAAAAAAAAAACTGCAATCACTTTTCAAGTGGCCTAGTATAGGTTACACAGTGCAACACGAAAAAAAATAACCATATACGGACACCACTACGTGATAAAAGACTAAAAAAAAAAGACCCGTGTCTCCCAATTTTTCCCAAAGTCATCTCCTTTTTTGTTTATGGGCCGCCAAAGATTTGGGGCATCGGTATCATTTTCCCAAAAAAGTGATCATTTTCTCAGGCTCATATCTTGCAAACCGTTCAGAATTTCGATTTACTCTCTATGGCAAAGTTGTAGCTCTTGTCATAAAGAACAAAAATTTCGAACATATAAAATCAAAAAAACTTAACCTTCCAGATCAAAATCGCAAAAAGCTTAAAAAAATTCGATTTTTTTTACCTTTTTCCCCGTGTTCAGGTCCATAGGTAGCAAACCGTTCAAAATTCAAGGAAACGATCAACTACAAAAATTTACCTACGATCTCAATAAACAAATTTCTAGAACATATAAACTTCCTAGAGATGATATATATGTTCTAGAAATTTGTTTATTGAGATCTTAGGTAAATTTTTGTAGTTGATTGTTTCCTTGAATTTTGAACGGTTTGCTACCTATGGACCTGAACACTAGGCATATAACTTTTTAAAATTTTTGCAAATACGAAAAACGGCATACCATAGTCGAATAGAGCATAAAAAAGTATGAACCCCCATTAATTTTTTTTTTGCGAAATTGCAAAAAAGTTTCCGCGCAAAACGAAATTACTTTTTTATCAGAACTGCTGAAAAAAACAAAAAAAAATTTGTACAGTGTACACGTATTTCTTCATAATAATAGATATTTATTTAACTAATAATCTTCCTAAAAATTAAAAAAAAAAAAACAAGTTATTCAAGATTTAAAATTCAAAATTTAAAAATTTAAAAAAGAAAAAGCAAGTTATTCAAGAACTAGCAGTTTTTATCGGGATAATTAAATATTGTTTGTGTAAAAATGTTTGAGACAAGTGCTGATTATGTTGAAAAGTATTGTAATACGTGGAAAGAAAATTTAGCTAGCAATACACAATGTATAAAAAATGTGGACATTCCATTGTTCGAACTATGTAAAAAGCCCAAAGAAAAGTTTGTTATTGGAAGATTTAATAGCCTTGGAAAGGAAATAAAGTGTAAGAAAAGAAGAACACAAATTATCGTTAGTGAACTTTCAGTTTTGTGGAAGAAACTCAATTTTAAAACACTTTCCTTAAGGTCTATTAAAAGAAATGTGGAAAGATTAATAAAGTCGTACCAAAACTTTTTAAAACGCCGTAATAAATATAGTTTTAATCAAATTTTTGATATCACTTCAAACAACGAAGAGCAACAATCACACGAATCGGAGCATTTCCCCATTTCAGTATCTAAAACCGATAATATGCCGTTGGATGATGATTACAAAGTTCCAACCATAATGGACGATGATCAGGTGTCATCAGATGATGAATTGATTGATGATATTACCTACACACCACCTGCCAGCCTATTACAAAAAAAGAAGCCTATGAAACCAGCTGTTAATTTAGTTATGAATGCAAACGTTAGCACTAGAAAGGCCGCAAAAATATGTAAAGAGTTGTCTGAATGTGGTGTAGAGATATTGTCGCCATCCCAACCTGGAATTTACAAAGCTTACACCAAAAATGCCGAACAAAAGAAAAAACTGTTGAAAAACATTCTTAAAAATGAAAACTGGTGCTTGCATTTTGACGGGAAAAAAATTGGAAAGAAGGAATATCAGGTCGTAGTACTGAAAAATGCTTCTAGGGAAGTAAAATTAGGTGTACTAGTTCTGAATGATGGAAAAGCGTCGACGATATTTCACGGAATAAAAGAATTATTATGTGATTTCGACTTGTTGGAATCAATTAAAATGATAATTTGCGATACAACCAGTGTGAATACTGGCAGACACCATGGTGTTGTCACTCGCCTACAAAATTTTTTGAAATCCTTTTCATTGCCCGCTCCACAGTATATTGGTTGTCAACATCATGTGCTAGATTTGATGTTAAAACATGTCATGGATGAGCTTTTAGAGGGAAAAACCTCATTGCCCAATATTTCATAAAATTTTATTCCAAATTTAATAGAAAATTACGATGATCTAAAAAAAGAGTATAAACAAAATAAAGAGTGTATTAAGGTTAAAAGCATTAAATGGTGAAATGACATGCAATACTTATATGAATTGGTCGAAGCTTTTAAATACTTCGAGAAAAATGAACGTTTTCCCTACATAAATTTTAAAGCAATACCAGCACTCAGTAATGCCCGTTGGAATTCTAGAGCTATTTTGGCACTTTTAGCCTTTATACTTATTCCTGAATATCGTTTGCAATTATATCCTATTTGTAAGTTTGTGTGCGGTGCTTGGAGCGAAATCTGGTTTTCCGATCATACTTTCAACAAAAATAATTTCGCCACACTACAGAAATCATTGGCCGGCTTCACAAAAGCAAATGAATGTTTTCTCAGACATTGGGTAAATAAACCATCAGCTATTGAGGAAGTTCAGCGAAGTAACATCTGCGCAGAGCGTGCAATTAAAATTGTGCAAGACATTGTACCATTGTGTAAATCATCACATACTTTAAACTTAAAACTTATTTCATATAACAATTGACAAAAATTTAAAAATAAAAATATTAAAAAAATTAAAAAATATTAAAAAAAAAAATCTGACTTTTTTTAGAAATCCATTTTTGCGCGGAACGTTTTTGAACCGAAATCACCTAAAAAAGTGATATTCATTACTTGTACAATATTTGCCACCACGTGGTGGTATGCCAAATTTTTCGTAAAAATTAGTTATATGCCTACTGAACACGGGAATAAAGGTAAAAAAAATCGAATTTTTTAAGTTTTTTGCGATTTTGATCTGGAATTTGAAGGTTTTTTGATTTTATATGTTCGCAATTTTTGTTCTTTATGACAAGAGTTACAACTTTGCAATAGGGAGTAAATCGAAATTCTGAACGGTTTGCAAGATATGAGCCTGAGAAAATTATCACTTTTTTGGGAAATGATACCGAGGCCCCAAATCTTTGGCGGCCCATAAACAAAAAAGGAGATGACTTTGGGAAAAATTGGGAGACACGGGTCTTTTTTTTTTAGTCTTTTATGACGTAGTGGTATCCGTATATGGTTATTTTGCCATGACTTAAAAAATTACACACAGTGTTATAAGTCTAGCTAAACCGGTTGAAAAGGTGCAACATAGCCTCAAATTTTCCATTTGTAACTCAGTAATTTTTGAACCGATTTTGAATTTTTAAACGGTGGTTAAAGTAAAATTCCTTGGTCTTTACTTATACTATAATTATAACTGAAAACTAAGCGTAAGGATCCACATATGATGAATTTCATATCAAAACAGATATGCATTGAACCCGACCCTCTCAGATTTTGATGAAATTTTGCATACAGCTACACTTTACCTCTACAAACACAACCTCATTTTTAGAAATTACATTTTTGAAAATATGTGGGCGTGTCAAGGTATCAAAGTTTTTGAAAAATTACGATAATATGTACGTTCAAGCTGTGATTACTACGGAATGGCTGAACCGATTTCAAAGAATGTTTGATGTATGCATGGGATTGTCACTTCCTTTAAAACGTGTTCTGATGATGGGAACCTAGAAAATTCCCGAAATATATCTATCATCACATTCCGGAATGTGGTCAATTAATAAATTTGAAAACAAAAACTCTATAGATTATTTGTTAGGATAATATCCTAATAAAGAAATATAGAGTATGGCCTCGAACTTGAATAATTTTCATTTTCGTTGTTGTATAATTTTTTTATATTAAGTGCCCCAAGATCTATGATCTATGGCAAACAGCCTATAAGCTGATATATTTGGATTTTGAATATTTCATATAATTACTTTATATTGCCCATAAATCAGATGTAGTGTCACATTAGCGAACATTCCCTTAGCTACAACTATTAAGATTTTTCATAACTCCATGCTATAAACATCAAGGAAGATCCTTAAACAAAGATAAATAAAACAAATTAATAAAACATAGAAAACAAAATGGTACAATCATTAAAATCTCACAAAAAAAGTCTTTAAAATTACAAATAAAAAAATATATAAACTAAATAAAGCAAGTCCTTTTCGTAGAACATTTAACAAAACATGGTTTCCACTCATAAAATACAACAACGCTCAACACCCACTGATGACTTGAAGAGGAAAATGTTTTAGTTTTTTTTTTTTTTTTCAAATCCTTTGAAAATAGAGTTTAGTTACAAGATGGAAGCAAAAACAAAAAATACAAAAATGAAACTATGCCAAGATGAAATACTTTGCTCAAGGATGATATGCAAATAAACAACTGTTACAATATTTTGTAGTGAATGTATAAACAATACACGAGTAGTAGTGGAAGTAAAGTAGAATAAGTAACAAAATATTAAAGTCGTGTTAATGAGTCAAATAGATATTTCAGTTAATAATCATAACATATCACTATGAATTCAAGAATTTTGAAAAAGGGGGGGGGGGGGGGGGGGGATCCAAGTCAATCACTCTTTACTACTTTCTTTAACCCTTTCACTATCGACTTTTTGTTTGTGGATATATTTATTTTCTGACTTCAGATTTATGTTAATGGTTCTTAAATTAGAAAGAAAAAGGTCCGCAAATCGAATTTTTGAAACTTTTCAGCCCAGTTTTAATAGTTAAGCATTCGAATAAACAAAAATGTTTTATTTTATTTTGTTCTTGTCATTGGATGAAGCTTCGTTCCAAGTATCAAGGTTGTAGCTTTGCTAGTTTAGGAGATACACCAAATGGCCCTTTTTCGGAGATAAAGGCTTATACAACAAATGGAGTTTGTTAACAAATATCGCGAATATATAGCACTAATGGACTATATAGCACGCTACTATATAGTATTTTTTTTAAATGAATAATATCCTAATGAACATATTTATACAAAAATATAAACTTTTATTGGATTAGAAAACTTTTTGTAAAGGGTGTTTTTTATACAGGTATATAACTTTAAGTTGGCAACACTTTTTTAACTGGCTGCCATTTTGTCAGCTGCCAAGTGATTTATGTTTAGTTTGGTTTGGCATTTCAACATGAATAGACTGACGCCTGAACAACGCTTCCAAATTGTGCAACTTTATTTTAAAAATCTTGGTTCTGTTCGAAATACGTATCGCGCACTACGTCCGTTTTACGGTCAACATAATCGTACATCAGAGCAATTAATTTGATTAACTATGGAACGTTTTCGCACCACGTTTAGTCTAAATTATAATATGCATCCACAGAGACGTCGTACAGTGCGTACATAAGTCATTGCTGCTGTAGAGAGTAGCGTAGAGGAAGATCCCAATCAGTCTATCCGTCAATGGTGACCGCTATAGAGCCATGATTACTGACTTTATCGTTCATCAATTGAAAAACCATGATGTGCAGGAGCTGTGGTTTCAACAAGACTGCGCAACATGTCACACAGCTCGTGTCAAAATTGATTTAATGAACGTTTGGTAACCGCATATTGGACCCGAGAATTGGCCTCCAAGATCGTGCGATTTAACGCCGCTGGACCATATTCTGTGGGGATATGTGAAGTCGCTGTCTACGCCGTCAAGCCCAAAACGATTGTCCACTTTTAGGAAAACATTCGCCGCGTTATTGCCAATATACGGCCACAAATGTTGGAAAAAGTCATCGAAAATTGGACCTCCAGATTAGACTACGTCCGAGCCAGCCGTGGCTGTCATATGCCAGAAGTCATATTTAAATTATAATGCCAGAAGATTATCTTTCGAATAATGTAAATTTCATGTCAATTAAAAACAAATCATCTTTGTTTTATTCCATTTCAAAGTTCTATTCCTCCACAAAAAACACCCTTTATTGCTTTAAAAATGTGTACACTGCACAGTGGGAAAAAATGCAAATCGTGCACACAAAAATTAATTACATCTAAACTACTGGTTCGATGTTAATACATAAGGTAGATTACTCAGGTAGAGAAACACAGGAAGCACCACAGAGCACCAAATTACCCCCTTTTTTGGAAAAAAAAAACTTTTGAAGACGTGTTACTTTTGTTTTCGTTGATGTATTTCTAATTTTTTTCTATTAGTAATCTCAAATAGTGTATAATGAAATAGCACATCAACATGGGCCTATATCTTTTACCGCTGCAATCTTATTTAACCTCAAAGATGCCCCTATTTTCCGAAAAAGTATTTTTATTCCAAAACTGATTTCTCATAAGTTGTTGGCAATGAAAGCATTTGGTTTTTTGATATATCTTATACTCGACGCACACATGCATTTTGGTGCAATTTTCAAAAAAATGTATGCGAAAATGTGTGGATCCCTATTGTATACATCTGAAACTATATTTATTCTACATATGAAAGATTGGATCTTCTACTTTTAGATATGTTTAAGAAAATTATACAATCTCTTCCCAGAAAATTTGCTAAAAATGCAAAAAACGCTATTTTTTCGCGAATATTTCAAAAACTACATCTTTGACTTTTCTTAAATAATTTATAACAAAAATTCAAGAGTACGTTCTCCAAGGGTTCAAAAAATATTTTTTTTCTCATAATAGTTTCATAAAAAAGTAAAAATGCTAATTTTGTTTAATAGTTAGAGCAGTTTAAACATTAGATATTTTTCATAGTTTTGTTAAAAATGTCGAATTTTGAGATGCGATAGAACGCTAACTACATCGAATATCGAAAAACTTAATACAGCACATGTATCATAGGAACGTTGAATACCGATGTACTCACATTCGATAAAATCCAAACACATCCATTCCAAAAACTACTAAAATCGAATCGAATTTTTTATTTTTTGAAATGACTCAAGTAAAAACATATATATGGATTTCCTTGCTTTTTACCTATTGAACCGCACGACTGTAACGTACACAGAAAAAAATATTTCCCAATTTTTTTCAGTTATTATTAATTCTCTGTTATTTTTTGTTCTCTCAATTAAAAACTAATTGAATCAATTAAATAATTGCTCAAATTCGCAACTTGCTTGACAATTTTATATTTTGTCACATAAAATCATTTGATAAAAGAAAACAAGATAACACTAACATATTTTTGTTGTAATACAGTGGAGCACGGTTATAACGAACTCGTAGGGACCTGATAATTTAGTTCTTTATAACACAGAAACAAATATTTCCCAATTTTTGATTTGTTGAAAATTTTAAAAGCTGTCAATTAAAAATTATTTGAATTAACTCTTATTTCAACAAAAGGGCTAATTTATGCAAAAAAAAAAAAATTTAAAAATCAAAACAAAAAGACTGCATAGTCCCTACGTTTTAATAGAAAGAACAAAACTAATTTCTGAGAGCAATTTGTTCACTTAAATCGAAATATATATATTAACTATATTAGAATTATAGGCATTAAAATTTTATAAAATTAAGCTATACAAAATACATTTCGTATGACAGCAACACCCCTTCAAGGCCTTTTGGTCAGGTATACGATATTGATCACTTTTTAATCCAATCAATTGATTTTTAATGAAATGTGTATACAAATATAATAAAAATTAAAATATTTGTTGATTCAATTAAAAGTTGAAATGAATTCGGTCCAATTAAGGAAATTATAGTATCACTTAAAATATTTAATAGATTTTAATCTCAATTAAGGTTGTATTCATATCTATTAAAAGTTTAATTGAATATTGTTTTTAAAATCAAACAAATTTTTAGTAGATACTATGAAAACTTTAATTAAATTTGCAAAAAAATTGCCAAAAATTGGTGCTAAAATCACTAAAACTAAAACAAAATCGCCAAAATTAAAAAAAATTATTATTTAAAAAATCATTAAAAGTTAAAAATACCACCAAATTAAAAAAAACGCCAATATTAAAAAAAAAATCTGTAATTCTCGAAACTAAGAAAAAAAATTGAAAAAATTAAAAAAAAAAATATTGGAAATTAACAAAATTTAAAAAAAATTGTTAAAATTATGGCAAAATAAACATTCAAATTGTAAAAAATCGCCAAAAATTTAAATATCGATAATATTTTCAAAAATCGCCAATTTTAAAAAATCAACAAAATATAATATATATCTATTTACTATATACATATATATAAAATTGAATGTGTGTTTGATTATTTGTTTATTTGTTTGTTTGTAACTTATAGGATGCCAGACCTCTGGACCGATCTTCCTGAAATTTTCACAGCATTTAACTGGGACTCTGGCATGAATAATAGGCTACTTTTTTCGACCACGCCCACTTTTACGCCCACTTTTTGTGAATTATGTAATTGCTTCCATATAGTTTTTAACACATTTACTTCAAATTGTATACACATTATATACTCCAGCCAAGATAGATATCAACGTTTCATACGCCACGCCCCCTTTCACGTCCGATTTTGTTTAAAAGTTTTAATCTTTATGTCCTCTGTACAAATTCATTCCTTTCAACGAATTTTTTTCAAATAATGTATATTACAATTGATTTCACTAATTAAGAATGGGTTTGATTGGCTGTCTTAAGAATAAATACTATTTCACCAAATGGCAGCTATGTTTGCAGCCATTAAAGTTTTAACTTTGATCGCGTCTATTTGACTAATTACAATAACGTTTCGAATTGACACGTTAAAGAAAAATTATTCTATTTTAGCAAGCGGGAACTTTGCTTGCATGTCTTGCATTTATTTACTTTCAGCCTTAAATAAAATTTTAGGCAAGACAACGTCTGCCGGGTCACCTAATTAATACAAATAAAAGGCAAAACAACGTTTGCCGGGTCAGCTAGTAATATATAAGTTGCAATCACCTAATAATAGCGAAAATATTTTAGATTTTTGTAATTTTTTTTAATTTTCCGATTTTATTAATTATAGTGCCTTTTTATCAATTTTAGCAATTTATTTCAATTTAGGATTTTTTTTACTTTTGGTGATTTTTTTCAAAATTAGCATATTATTTTTAATTTTATAGATTTTTTTTAAATTTAAGATTTTTTTTCAAATTTTGACGTTTTTTAAGTGTTGGCGATTTTTTTTTTTTTAAATATTAGCGAATTTTTTCATTTGTCGTTTTTTTTTAATTTTGGCGACTTTTTTTCTAAATTTTGGCGACTTTTTTTTCTTTGTTGTCATTATGCGTTACAAAAACTGTAATTTTTTTGGTACCAAATTAATTTTCAATTAAACATTTAATACATAGTATTAAACTTGAAATTTTGTAGACAATAATTTTTTCTGTGAGTGTTAAAACTGAATTGAAAATAATTCAATAAAAGCGCTATCAATTTTTAATTGAATGAGCCACTTTTCGTTTTTGGAGGAATTTCAGCAATAAAAATAATTGAATCGGCTGTTTTCGTAATTGAAATGAGTTTTTATTTTTTTTTTGTGACTATGGAAATGTTCATATAGAGCACTTCAAAATTACATCCTTTTGCAATTTTTTTTAAACCGTGAAAAAATTGCGAGTTTTTGAAAATTTGAAAAACCGAGTTTGGGGATGCCTTATGGGCTTCATTGTGTACAAAAAATTAATCAAATTTGAAAACTTTCGTTCAGTCAATTCCATTTGTGATGTATCATGGAACTCATGAAATACAAACTTAAACAAAGATTAGCATATGTTCTTATACTACAAACATTTACAAATTACCAACGATAACACATTTTCACGGATACGGAAACAATAACAACAACTCCTAGGCACTTTAAGTGTTGGCAACACTCATTTTCTCCCTCGTACGTGTTGAAACTGTTCTTTTTGTATGAATAATTACCAAATCCCCATCTTTTGTTTAAATATTAACAAACATTTTTGCAAAAAACGTTTAAAAATGCAAAAAAAAAAAAACAGTTTTGAAATTTCCATAATACTGCAAAAACACTTTTGTTCATAATAACACTACTCAACAAAATGAAAAAAATTTCATGTACTCCGGATGCGATAATTTTTTCTGTGTAGATAACCTTGACATGAGCTCGAAAAACGCAATAAAAAATTTTTTTTTCGTTTGGTTTTTGTTTTATTTTTTTTTTTTTTAATTTTAAAAATTTTTTTTTGGTTAATTTGTTTCGTCCGGCATAACTCAGGAACCACTAGCCCGATTTAATTGAATTAAATTTTAAAAAATTTAAAATTACAATTCCCTTAATCTGTTTATATATTGTTTTCCTATACAAGCAACACTTTCCAAGTTAAAAATGAATATATAAAGGAAAAAACTTATTTTTTGCCTAAAGATTTAAATTTTTTTTTTTAAAAAATCCATAAAAAATCCCAAATGAAAAAAAATGTCAAATCTTATTACTTTTACGTAAAGTCACATAACCTATGAGCAAAATGAGACAAAGATCATGAAAATCGATGCACGCGTTTCGCTTTTATTCGCAATTGAGTAAAGGTATGAATTTCAAAAATTTGCTCGACATATGCACAACTTTGTCTATGGTAAGGTTTTTTCTTTTTTATTACAAAAAAAATTAAAATTTGTTGGGTGACAAAAATATATGACTTTAAATTAAAAAACAATTCGATATATGTACAAGAAATTATCCTAAGGATATCAACATTAATTAATTATAAAAAAGTTTTAAAAAAAAATATCTAAACACAAAAATAAAAACCTTCAAATTAAAAATAATTATGTGCTTTTGTCTTTCTTTTATATTGTTGTGGGTTTGTTTCTCTTATCAGGAACCAGATATAGTCCCCCATCATAGCTTCGTTCCAAAATCCTTGGTATCGGTGCTCAATTTCTTTCATTTGCTGATGAAAACGCTCACCATGCTCGTCACTCACATCGCCCAGGTTGTCCGGAAAGAAGTCCAAGTGCGAGTGTAGAAAATGTATCTTAAGCGACATATTTGCTCCAATTTTTTTATAATTTTGGAGTAGTTGTTCGACGATCTCTCTGTAATTTGAGCTTTTGTTGTTTCCAAGAAATCCGGAAACAATTTGCCGAAATGAGTTCCAAGCTGCGGCTTCATTTGGTGATAAAATGTGCTCAAACTGTTGGTCTTGCAACAACTTTTTAATTTGCGGACCGTCGAAAACGCCTTCCTTAATCTTTGCCGATGAAAGGTGAGGAAAAATGTTTTTTAAATAGGCGAACGCTTCGCCATCTTTGTTGATAGCTTTCACGAAGTTTTTTATGAGTCCGAGCTTTATGTGAAGAGGTGGGAGAAAAACATTTTCCTTTTTTATGAGTGGTGTATATTTCACGTTGTCGCTGCCGGGGATGAAGTTAACTCTTTCTGTCCAACTCCTCCTGGTGTAATGATGTTGACGATCGCGGCTGTCCCAAAGGCAGAGAAAACAACAGTACTTTGTGAATCCACCTTGTAATCCACAAAGGATACCGATAACCTTAAGGTCGGCACAAACTTTCCAATCGTGTTTCTCATAGTTAAGGCACTTTAGTAGATTGTCCATGACTTCGTATGTTTCCTTGGTGTCAACGGCATGAGCAATTGGAATCGAAGGTTTCTTGTTGCCGTTGTGCAGTAAAATTGCTTTAAGGCTCTGCTTGTTGCTGTCGATGAAAAGACGCCACTCTCCTGGATCGTAAGAGTACCCGAGTTCACCAAATAATCCGGGAATGTCCTTACAAAAACAGATGTTGTCTTTTTTTGTGTAGTACCTTGCGTATGGTTCATGACGCTTCCTGTAGATTGTTGTCACCACACCAGGAGCCAAGAAACCGAACTGTTTCATGCGCGATGCATGCAACTCTGCATCTTCCTTGGAGAGTTTCAATTCTCTAACCCAATCGTTCAGTTCTGCTTGGGAACATGAGCGTTGACCTCCATACAATGTATATGTTGACTCGCATTCTGATGTGGTTTCTACTGTCTCCGGATCTGATGTTGGATGTATCGCCTCATTATTAGATGCCCATCTTGAAACGGACGGTTGCGGGTCCACTGGTTCTTCGGAAAATGGCACTGGAAAATTCACTGTTGAAACAGCAGCGTAAGTCCATCGTATATTTTTTCCCACGCCTGTTTTTTTGCTAAGACAGAAGTAGCAATCTGTTACATGGCAAAGCGGAGCTCTCCAAAGCATTGGCATGATGATTCTCGGCTGTCGTCTGAAAGAATTTCAATAATAAGTTATATATGTTCTTGAATTTCGTAATCTACACTTACCTTGAGTCACTTAGCTGTACGTAGCACCTTGGACATAGAGCACTTGGTGTCCACCGCTCATCTATGTTTGAGACCTTTAAATTGAAGCTCTCTTCAAATGAATCTCTCAATTTAGGTGAAAAACAGCGCTTGTTTTTTTCAGAAACGTATTCTCCGCACATGTAACAAAAATTACTTGGATTGGTATTGCATTCAAATACTCGCGAACGTTTGCTCATTTTAACTATCGCGTTCGTCGACACTTGTTGAATGAGTAAAATCGATCAATGAAGACCTATTTATACTGTGTATTGTTTAGTATTTTACTGACAGGTACTTATAAATGGGTGTATATTTTTTTACGGTGGCTACATACCTGTTTCACCATGTGTGAGTCTTAAATTTTCCGAATAATGACCACCCTTAAATGTGGGTTGCATTTCTGTAAAAAAATCATACAGGTAGTCACCGGAAAACCCAAATAATTAAAAAAGTCCCCTTTCCTTTTTTCCTTTTAATTGTTCACGCACATTTATTAGCGTTTATTACTTTGCTTACGCAATCATAAAAATTAAATAACCCTTTGTTTATTCCGTTTTGTTAATTCTGAGAATCAAAAAAAAAAAGAAAAAACCTTACCATAGACAAAGTTGTGCATATGTCGAGCAAATTTTTGAAATTCATACCTTTACTCAATTGCGAATAAAAGCGAAACGCGTGCATCGATTTTCATGATCTTTGTCTCATTTTGCTCATAGGTTATGTGACTTTACGTAAAAGTAATAAGATTTGACATTTTTTTTCATTTGGGATTTTTTATGGATTTTTAAAAAAAAAAAATTTAAATCTTTAGGCAAAAAATAAGTTTTTTCCTTTATATATTCATTTTTAACTTGGAAACTGTTGCTTGTATAGGAAAACAATTTATAAACAGATTAAGGGAATTGTAATTTTAAATTTTTTAAAATTTAATTCAATTAAATCGGGCTAGTGGTTCCCGAGTTATGCCGGACGAAACAAATTAACCAAAAAAAAATTTTTAAAATTTAAAAAAAAAAAAATAAAACAAAAACCAAACGAAAAAAAAAATTTTTATTGCGTTTTTCGAGCTCATGTCAAGGTTATCTACACAGAAAAAATTATCGCATCCCGAGTACATTTTGACTGTTGACTAGTGTAATTACCAACAAACATGAAGGTCATTTACATTTTATAGCACATCCTTGCACGTACATAACTATTATACATCCAATTTTTTGTACCCTTTCCTCTACTGTGTGGTAAATTAGATTTAATTTTGTTCTATCGTTTGTAACACCATAAGGATGGGAATTGTGTAGAATTTCTAAATGGAAGATCCAATAATATTAAATTATGGTTAACCTAGAAAGATTTAGTATCCCAGCAAAAACACACCTTACCAACACCAAGGTTTGGACGTATTATCATATTATAATTCCAACTTTTGTTGTATGAAATGTCCCAAAAGTAGTTATGCATTACATGTATATGAATTATAATGGGTTACCTTTTATGCATACAAACGTATGAATAATAAGCCATTACGAGAAGGAAAAAAATATTGGGCCTGATTACGGTTGTCGTAGTCGTATTTCGACTCTAGTCGAAGTCGTTGTCGATTTTTATTTGTTGCGGTATTACGTAAATTTTTCGACTAAAAGGTTTTTGTAACAGATTGAAAACAACAGTGTTGACAAATTTGTTAAATTTATTAATATTATGAAGCACTCTATGACGATCTGTCAAAAACAGCTGATTGACGGCAATAAGAAATTTTTAATTTTGTTGTTAAATTATCAAAAATATAAAAAAAAATGCTAAGTTTGGACTTATTTTTTTAACTTCAGATGAAAAATATGAGTGCCTATGGCTGAGACGAATAATATTCGAAGAACACGGCTAAGTGTTGTTTAGCAAAATTACTCCGATCACGTCCAAACTTTTACCTCGCATAGTACTTTTTGAGCTGATTTTAAGAAGCAAAAAAAATTTTGTTGCCAGAGCCCCCTTGCGGCTGGACGAGGCATTAAATTCGGAAAAGTTGTTTACAATTATCTCAAAAAGTACATGTCCGATCATTACAATATACATGTCATATCAAAGCTTATTAAAATATCTATTTAATGATGTACGATATGACCCTAGAATTTAACCCATTACAGCCCAATCCAAAATTTCCTTATATTTATTTGTGTTTTATTTTTGTAAAAAGATCACCTTTTTAAAAAAAAATCGCCTATATGAACATATAAAAACTGTACAAAAAATTAAAGAAAATTTCACAAGCTTTCATTAAAGGTATAATGGACTACCATATCTTTTAAAATAAAAAATAGATTAAAGGTTAAAAAATCGCAAAAATCCACAGTCTAAATTTAACCTTTGATATTTTTTTTTTGTTTCAAGAGATATGTGGTCATATTGTACCTCAAAAGAATCCGGCTATCCATCGCAGCAAAACTTTGGTAATGGGTGCGATACAGTAATGCATTACCTTGTAATGTGTACTCCATACCTGTATCATTATTTTCCAACAAGAAGTAATGAGTAACCTATAATTGAATACTCATGGATTACCTTGTAATGAGACCTCATTACATTTTACATTACTTCAAAACATAAAATAATGACTTACCGATCATCAATTACATAATGCATGAATTATAAACGTAAAGTAATTATTAATATATATTTTTAAAAATCTATTTATAGACACATTACTTTGTGATTTTTTGTAAGCATGAGGGTAAGGTGTATATTTTTGATATCACGAACGAAAACACGAAGCACAACAACTCTTCTACATGTTAAGCAATAAAATATTGTATGTATCGATAGCTCAGTTGGTAGAGTTCTCGCCTAACTAATTGTTAAATACCAGAGACCCCAGGTTCGAATCCCAGCATGACCAACTTATTTAAATAATAAAAAAAAATTTATTTATTTAATTAAAAAAAAATATCTGTAAAAAAAAATTTTTATAAATTTTTTTTTATGAAAATCTATTTATAGACACATTATTTTTTCCCACCATGTAACCATATAAGTAACCAGTTACTTTACCCCTTACAAGGTAATGAGTTACTCTGAGGCTCATCGCCTGTAAATTTCATCAGTGAAGTAACGTGTAAAGTAATGCATGAAGCCCTGTGGCGATACATTAGTTTACCCATGATTTGGTAATGTGTGGATTTGCTGGGATTTCTATAAACTTATTAAGTTTATAGAAATGGATAGCCAATTTTTGAATAAAAAGCACATTTTATCTAAAAAACTAAAGTAAAAATAAGAAAACCGGCCTTTAATGGGTTTATTTATATTGACATGTTGTACACCATTGAAAAGCTATTTAAAAGAGCTTTCATACGACATGCATATTGTTATAAACGGACTTGTACTTTTTGAGATACTTAAAAAAACTTTTTCAACTATAATGCCCAGCCCAGCCGCAAGGGGGCGCCGGCGACTACAAATATTTTGTTTCTTGAAATCAGCTCAAAAATTAGTTTTTTGGGTAAAAGTTTTGAAGTAATCGTAGTTATGTTTCTAAACTGCACTTATTCCAGATTTTGCCAATTACATTTTTTACCCTAAAACGTCCTCCAATTTCGCAAACAGCTCCGGTGCTATAAATTTTATTCTAAAATTATTTAAATTTAATTAAAATTTCATTGAAATTTGCATTTTTACAGAATTTTTTAAATCTGTCGTGAGAAATAAAATGGACGACTGTTTTTATACATTTTGACAGTCGAAAACGACAACCGTAATTCGGAAATTGTAATAGATTTTCTAGCATTGTTGTACATTCGTAGTTTTCGACAAACGTAATACCGTTTTTAAAAAACGAAAAAATTTTCACTACGACTACGACAACCGTAATCAGGCCGATTAGGTCTAAAAATAGATTTTCAAATTAAAAAAAAAAATATGTTTTAATTTTTTTTTTTTTAACATGGTAGAGCCGGGAATCGATCCTGAGTCAATTGATTAACAGGCTAATGCTCTATACCCTAATCCACCGACGCATATAACATTTACTAGTTTAAAACATACCCAGCAAAAACATGGTAATTACTATTTATTATTTTATACCTTACTTAGTAATGAGTACTTATTACCTTCTGCATTAATTTAAATAATAAAATAATACCAATAAGAAACTTATAATGCATTACTACATAAAACTATTTTCACAAAGTTTATGAAACTTTTTAATAAAATGATGAATATCTATGAAACATTTGTCTTCAATTTATATAAACTCTTCGTCGAATTCATGAAAACTTCGTAAATATGTTTAAAAATTGATGACAAAGAAGAAAAAAAACAATTTTATCGCAAAATTGTTCTAAAATTTCTATAGAAAATACACGGATTAACTTTTCTAAGTTTATTTAATATATAAATGTTAATATCATTTTGTAACACAGGTAATATTTTAAGAATAATTTTTCTGTTTGAAATTTTTTATATATTTTGATAAAAAGTCATAATAAATTAAATGAAACTAAAAAAAAATTGTTAAAAAAATTAAATATTTTTAAAAAAATTGTTTATTTTACCATAAAAATTAAAAAAAAAATAATTGCATAAAAGAACAAAAAAAGTGTCATTGGTGGTTCCGGGATTCGAACCCGGCATCGTCAGATTGCTAGGCCAGCATGCGATACATGCAACCCCGTCCATGTCACCCGTGAAAAAGAACTCCTAATTGGCATATTTTTATTACAAACCACTTATTGTTGATGTAATGAAACAACCCGATCAAAAAAAATTATATATATCAAATATAACATAATATCCCAATTTATATAGATCGATATTTAATTTTATCCAAGTTAATTTCAAAATTGGGGTATCCAGTAATATACAATTATATACTGCAAACATATTACTGGACTAAATTAGATCAAAATTGATCTCAAAATTGGGTTATCCAATAATATGTAATTTAAGTTCCTGATAGATCCTACAAAAAAACATGGGATCTATTTAGATCTAGTTGTATCTAATTAGATCCAAAAAGATAAGTAATTTTTGGTGGATCGAATAAGATATTTTGAGATTTGCCTCGATCTTCTTAAATCCCATGAAATATATAATTTTGAATAAAATTAAAAAAAAAACTAGTCACTAGGTTCTTATATAATTATGTATGGGGTTATATATGACAATACATAATTACAGTGGTGGCCATAACAAATGCAACTGACAACAGGATTTTACAAAAGTTGTTTAAACTAGTTTTAAAAGAAAAAAAATCATTCATGTGCTTGTATTATTTTTTTATTATTGCTTTAAAAATAAGAAAATAAAATTTAATCCACAATTATTTACATTTACATTACTACGTATAGGCTGATATTTCAGTGGCCAAAACATATGCAACAAGTTGCTTTGAAAACAGATATGACCATAAAACTTAATATTTCGTGGCAAATCCTTTATTTTTAATGACGCCCTGACATCGGCGAGGCATTGAAGCTATCAGATTGGCAATAAAATTTGCAGGAATAGCTTCTAGCTATTTTTGAAACATAATATCGGAATTAGTGCAATTTTCGCGATCGATTTGATTTTGAAGAGTGCTTGGGGTCGTTATCGTGCTGAAAAATCCATCGTAGCGGCATATTATCATCTGCATGTGGAAGCATAACTGTTTCCAAGATGTCCATATACATAAATCTATCCATTATTCCATGCCATCACTGCCGATGATATTAATTTGGACTCGTCGCTAAATAGGACAGTCTTCCATTTGGATTCTGACGAATTGAAGTGCTCCTAGGCGAACTTCAAACGTTTTTTTTATTACGTTTAGATATTAGCGGTTTTTTTGCTGGATGGTGTGCACGGATTGATGCTTCTACAAGTCGCCTATGGATAGTTCGAGTAGAAATTGGTAATTGGACACTTGCTACAATCTTTGACGAAGTTGTAAAAGGATCTTTCTTCGCCTGCTGCATAATCAAATTGTCCGTTCTATGGCTTGTCACCCGTGTAATTTCAGTACTTTTCTAAAATTTAAAAATAATGCGTGATACTGAGCTTTTATGGATATTATACTTTACGGATATATCCCTTTTGAATATTCCATCAGAATAATCACTTACAATTAGCTTTCTCAGCTCAAAACCGAACTTATCGCGTGCCATTATAAAACCGAATTTATTTTTAATTTTTATCAAAAATAATTAACTTTTATGCTGTTTTGTGCAGTTTAAACCAACACGTATTAATAAAAAAATAACTATAAAAAAAGAGAATTGGTAAAAATACCGTTATCTGAGAAAACAATAGTTGAGTTACATTTGTTTAGTCCAGATGTTTTTTGTTTAACCATATAAAATTACAAAAATATGGCAACATTACAAAACTTGGTGGACTTTTTTTTATCGATTTTATTTCTTGGAATGTTGTTAATATGTAGTTACTATTGAGATGTTTTTGAGAACAAATAAGTAAATTACAGATCAGTTTACCCTTAGAGAACCACAGTTGCATATGATTTGGCCACCACTGTATATACTATGCGCATTGAAAATATTAATGATGTTGGACCTTATATAATCATATATCAAACTATATTGATAACATTGTGTCATATATGGTATCTTACATAATTATTAGTGTCCGACCGAACGTTCGGCTTCGGCTTCGGAGTTCGGCCAAAAAGTGATGTTCGGCCAAGTTCGGTGTTCGGCCAAATTTTGGCCGAACTTGGCCGAATACCGTATATTTGAAGAAGAACAGTTCATTTTTGATTTATTTCACGTAAAAAAACAAAATTTTCAATTAAATTCGTCACATACTTTAGTTAAAATAATAAATTTCAGGTATTTCCATATTTTTGTTGAAAACTTCAATAAAATAATTGAACTGACTTTATCATATTTTTGAAAAAATATTCTAAATATGCTTTTTTACAAATTTATTGATGTTTGAATATTTTTTAATATACTTTAATGATGCTTTTTGTAGTTAAAATCAACGAAAATTTAAATTTTATTCAAAATAAAACAAAATTAAAAAGTTCGGCTTCGGCTACGGCTTCGGCCGAATATTAAAAATGTGGCCGAAGTTCGGCTACGGCTTCGGCTTCGGCCAAAAAAAGTGACTTCGGTCGGACACTAATAATTATATCATATATAATTATGTGTTAAGCTACATATATTATATGGCACCATATATACGCATATCTTATATTTCACAAAAAAAAATATTTTTTATAAGACAGTATATGTATATAGCTTAAATTATATAGCTTATATGTCATCATATATGGTTACATAATATGTTATATATGAAAATGTATTACTATATATCGTCACCTAAAATGCAAAACGGCGTAACTAACACAGATTCTAACCCCGGTTTTATTGACGATTATGATTTTTTTTGACTAAACTACATGCCCACACATCATTTTGGACTTATACGATAAAAAATAGCGGTTTTATAAATAAAGTTCGAATCTCATATGCTTTTGTTTTCGTGAATTTTTTTGGTTGCCCTGTAAAATATTGAAGTAAGATTGTGTGATTATGAAGCACTGCATCGAACTACATTTCTCCACAAAATTGTTTTATTCTAGTAATAAAACAATCAGTTTTATTAACGATATTATTAAAATATCTGTGGACGTTTTTTGCTTCTCCTGTAAAAATGTAATATATGTTAGTTACGTTCTTTTGCATTTTAGGTGACGATATGACGATCTATCATATATGCTTAATATCTTATTTTATAAAGATCATTACATAATAATACATCGTAAGATATATTACCATATAAGCAACATATAATAATATATTCCAATGCATGACAGAATCTAAATGCATGATAGCATATTATAATATGTTGTAAGATGAAAAAACACAAGAGAATATATAAATTTTTTTTAATCGGGAAGTGATTCATTTAGAAGTTATTGCATTTATTTTTGCTGGGTATATTTGAGGGATATAATTGGATATTACTGACTACCCCAATTTTGAGATTAAATAAAACTGTGCTATGAAAATAGGAATTTGTTCTGAAAAGTAAAAAAATATGCTAATAAAAAAAATATGCTCTTATGATAAAAATATGCTCTAAGAAAATCGATGCCAAAATTAGTCAATTATTCCTGAAACGGTTAAATATCTCATCCATTTTTTAATACGACGCACACGATAACACATGATAAAGCATATTTTTGGTTGCCCTGGTCATAAGCGGCATCAAAAGTCAACTTTTACTTAAAATCAAAGTATAAAGGGTATCAAACATTCGACCCGCCTTTACGCTACACTATTACTTGCTTTAGTTGTGTATGTTCCTTAAAGGCATGTGTTTCATAAATGTATATTAGAGCGGCATTTTTTCAACTTTCGCTAGATTTTAAAGTTAGGTGATGCGAATTTGAGAAATATCGGATAGCATTAACCCGTGGCGCCACGAGAACATAGTTTTCGAATTTTGAAAATTTTTCTTAAACTGCTTTATTTTAATTTTAATAAATTTTAATTAATTTTGGCATGCTAAGGAATTTTTGAATTTGAAGTCGGACTAACGATTTTCGAGATATTGCTGCTTGGTTTTTACTAAAAATTGAGTTTTTTTCCTCCTTTCCACAATTCTTTTAAAAATTATCCTAAATTTTTGTCACTAGCAAATCCAACAAAACTGCTTTTCATTTGAGCAAAATTATGTAAATATTGGTTGAAGGATAACTTGTAAATTTACCCACAACTATCTCAGCAAAACAGACAATTTTCATAGTATTGAATATTGAAGGAATATTTAATTTAACTTCTGATTTTTATTAATTTATGTTTTGTTTGTTGTAGCACTGAATCCAGTAGTTTTTTGGTGAGAAATTTAAGAAAAATTGGATTACTTAGTCCTTGGCGACCTGCACACAAAAACTCTGATACATATATGTAAAAAAAAATAAAAAAAATAATTCTATAAAAATATATTTTATGATACCTCATCTATAATTTCAAACATAATCATGATTATACATGTTTTGCGTAGTATTTGAGTGCAAAAACAAAAAAAAAAACTAAGATAATTTTTAAAAAATTTATAGAATAGGGGAACTCCATTTTTAGTAAAAATCAAATCGCAAGAAATCGAATCCGATTTAAAAAATTTCAAAATATTCGTGCTCGCATACTTTGGTAGCGGGCGCCACAGGTAAAAGCTATTCGATTTTCTCAAATTTGCACCAAGTAACTTTTAGACCTAATACTACAATAATCTGAACAACAAATTAAAATTTTTCAAACAAAGTTTTCTTCATACAAAAAAATGCCGCTCTAATGAAGGTGCATATATTTTACAAAGTATTTGTGTGGATTTTGTGTACTTGTGGGTGTGTTTGTGTTTTGTTAAAGTTTATTTGTACTTAACCTCTATGAAGTTCATAAATACATAAACCATGTACGGAATACCAGTTTTATTAGGGGTACAATGATATTTTTATACATACACTCAAAGAACAAACCGATTGTTACAAAATAATAGTTAAAGTATTTGAAACAGTATGCAAAAGTGAAAGAATTTTTTATAGACTGAAATTTATTTAAAAGCTAAAAAATATTTGCAAAAAAAACAGAAATTGTGTTTTTTTTAAACCATACATATTTAAAAAGAAAACATGATTATTTCAAAACATATCCATGGATAAATACTAGAGATGAGCACGTGAGCAGATTTTCGCGTGATTCAGGTGAGTAAGTAAAACCTAATTTTGAACACATGAATGTGGGTGAGTGTGAGTAGCAAAAAATTCTTCGTGAACGAGTGTGCTTGAGTGAAATTTTTAAGTGAGTAAAATTTTGATACATTTTTTTTTTTTTGTTTTAATAAATATTTCCTTAATTTTTTTTCAGATTTTATATTTTTGTCAAAATTAATCATTTTGAGCAATTTTGATTAAACAT
The DNA here is from genome assembly GCA_021234595.1 of Delia radicum. Classification (NCBI taxonomy): domain Eukaryota; kingdom Metazoa; phylum Arthropoda; class Insecta; order Diptera; family Anthomyiidae; genus Delia; species Delia radicum. The sequence continues at coordinate 95,680,612 of CM037851.1, forward strand.
TCACAATTTATCTTAATTTGAAAATTTTTTTCCGGTAAGATTTTATTATAGATTCTTGTGAATCACTCGTGTTTGTGAGTGAAACTTGAATTTATCTACTTGAGCGTGAATGAGTGTTAGTGGAGAAAAAATTTTCGTGAGTGAATGTGCGTGATTGTAATTTTTCGATCGTGAGTGAGTGTGAGTCAAAATTCACACACGTGCCCAATTCTAATAAATAACAAATTTAAGGCCAATTATGAAACCAACATTAATTAACCCTTTCACTACATTTGTAGTGAAACATAAATATAAATAAAAATATACCTGAAAAAATAGCACAAAAATTATACTAAAAGTTAGCTAAAACAGAGTTTTTATCGGTATTGATAACGGTATTTTGTGAAAATTTCTTTAGGGTATTTTAACCATCTCCTGAACCAAACTTCTTTAGGGAAGGTATATTTTTTAAAAAATTTAAGTATTTAGCACAAAAACTTTTTACTTTTGTTCAAAAGTAGAAAGCAAAGTTTATTTTCTTCGAATTTGTTGAAAGAAAATTACGTCAGATCCGTGCAACACATATAAGCAATTAATATTACGTATACGAATTAATATTACGTATACGTCTTTTAAAGAGCTAACTAGTTTTGCTGACGAAACTACCCCATCTTGTGCTCAGGCATATGTGCCATATGATCAGCCGCTCACATAATTCTATATTTGCTTACACTTTTTAGAAAAAAATTCTAAAAAAATCGTGTTAATAATTAACGTCCCGGAAACTTTTGAGAACACAGTTTAAAAATTAAACCCCATATGCATTAAATGTTTAAAAAGTTGATTGAATAATTTTTGTATGATAATTTGATTTATAAACAATATAAAGGGTGTCCCAAGAAGAACGCAATTTTTAAATCTGGCAACATTCGAAGTGTCATTGTTTGACATTTGAACAATTGTTATTGTTTGCTAGTAGAAGGTACGAGGTTAGTAATAATGGAGCGCTACACGAATGAACAACGCATTCTCATTGTGAAATTGTTTTACCAACATGACAACATGAAAATTCTGATTTTGCCGATAAAATCATCTTCAGTGACGAGGCCCATTTTCATCTTGATGGCTTCGTCAATAGGCAGAATTGTCGCATTTGGGGTGAGGAAAATCCTCGAGTGATTCACGAGAAGTAAATGCATCCTCAACGTGTCACTGTGTGGTGTGGTTTTTGGGCTTGAGGAATCATTGGACCTTTTTTTTATGAAAATGAGGCAGGTCAAGCGCAAACAGTCAATGGTGTTCGGTATCGTGAAATGATAACCAGTTTTTTCTTGCCTAGAATTGAAGAAATGAATGTGGAGGGCATGTGGTTCCAACAAGACGGCGCCACATATCATACAGCCAGAGAAACAATTCAATTGCTGCATCAGTCATTTCCCGGTCGTGTTATTTCGCGTTTTGGAGATCAGAATTGGCCGCCTAGATCGTGCGATTTAACACCATTAGATTTTTTTCTTTGGGGTTTTTTGAAGTCGATGGTTTACGCGAATAAGCCGACGACGACTCAAGCCTTAAAAGAGGAAATTGGACGCTGCATTAATGAAATACCGCAGCATTCATGCAAAACGGTCATTGAAAATTTCATTAAAAGATCGCGTGCATGCCAGCAAAGCCGCGGCGGCCATCTGCACGATATATTGTTCCATACATAACCTCATTCTGTCTACTTTACGATATAATAAAGTTTCACGATTTTTTTTAAATATCTGTGTTTTATTTAAAATTTAAAAATTGCGCTCTTCTTGGGACACCCTTTATAAAGTTTCACAAATAATTGTGCATATGGCCATAAAACTTTAAATTTATATGAAAATCAAAACCAAAACTACACATTTTTCAATATTTTTTATTTTGATTAAATACAGTGATTTTTTTTTCAAATTAACGTTTAAAAGAAGAAATCTGGATATTGTTGTAAATTAAAAGAATTTCAAAAATGTCGTTCTACGTTGATAAATTTTTACTTCTGAAGTAATTGCACATAATTTGACAATACTTGTAAAAAGTATGTGTTTCGGGTTAATTAATTTGGTTTTGTTATAATAGTCGAACTTTTCAGTTACAAATTGTATCAAATTTGAGAATGGAGCAAAATTGATGATTAATAGCTTTTTTGTTAAAGTTCTGCCTGTTATGGAGGCTCTAGCTTTTCTAAAACTTCGGGTTCTGATGAGATCTTTAGCCAGATCGAAATACTAGTATCAACCTAGCTAATATGTTTGATTTGCTTTATTTTTGTAAATATACGGAGGTTGAAAGCTCGTTATAAATTGAAAATAACATAAAAATAATCTCGATGTATATAAAAACAAAAAACTAATATAACTGTAAAAAATATTACTTGCAATAATAATATAACTGTTAAATATTTTCTAATGAGCGGGGTAATAAAAAAACCCTAGTTTTAATACACGAAACGAAAAAGTTATTCCAAATATACTCTATATTATTTTTTTAGCAACCCAAAAAAACACAAAAACATGTCTGTCCTCGACCACGTGTGAAGTTCAAGTGTAAAATTTGGTGACGTAAAAGATGATCAATAACTGCACAAATTATGGTAATGAACATTTTAATAACTCTAGTAAATACAGCGAAAATCGGGGGTGGCATATGTGTCCCAGTGGCGAAGCCACCCCCTTCTACACCACACCTTTTCAACTGAAAATGTAGTTATTTTAATTGTCATTTGCAAATGATTATAAAAGATGAATAGTTTTAAAGTTTTTTTAAATTACTGAACAATTATAAACTTTTTTTTTTTTTTAAAGAGAAGCAACACTTAGGAAATTCTTCCAATTTATTAATGTGTTGCTATCTTTGGAAAGGGGATAGTGGAGATATGAAAGGTGGTTAAAGATGAAGGGCTTTAAACATTTCAACATTGTAATTGCTCATTGTAATAGAACAGTTGTTGCTCGCCACCTGATGGAGAGTTGGCGAACTTATTGAAATTATTTAGTTCATAGCCCTGATTCATTATTTTACTTCGGTGGGGTTTAGTGCTATGGGAACGCCGAAGGTGGGCGCAGCGATACATATAAATGATAGAAAACTCATACATATTATTTTTCTAAATTGATGTTGCCGTCACCGGGAATCAAACCCGGGACCATCTGTGTAACAGTCCATTACACCACAACGCCCGCAAATATGAAGAAAGTCGGATGAAGTGAGATCAAAAACTTCTAATTTTGCAATGTTCTTTCATGGAATGAATTAACAAAATTGACACTTATCAATTTGTGTTTCTGATAATTTTAAAGTAATAATTTCTTTGAGAAAAACAATCTATTTCGTTAAGGTATTTAAATGTTATCGATATTTTAGAAATATTTCGTTAGGGTATTTTAAGGTTATTTTAAATTATTTTGTTAGTGTTATTTTAAGGTTAATAATAGTTCCCTGAAACGGTATTGAAACGTGATCGGTATTTTAGGGTTAGTGTTTGCCAACCATGGTTAAAAAGGATGTTGCAGAAAAATCGGCTAATATTAGCAGATTTTTTTTGCTAAATATTAGTAAGATAAGAACAGCAAAAATAAAACTGTTAAACTTTTCAAATGTAAGTCATCTAAATTTTCACTTAAGAGAGGCTCCTTGACAGGTTTAGTTATAATACTCACAGAAGTGTTTTCATAAAAATAGGGCAATGAATTTTCTTTTCAAAGTAACATTTTTACATAATTTTGTTCATGTGAGTGTATGTGTTACATATATTCTACCAAAGGGTCAGTGTTGCCAGGTATGTTAATCATAAAATCGTCCAATTTTCCAATAAGAATCGTCAAAATCGTCATTATATTTTCAAAAATCGTCAAAACAAAAAATATTTGTTACCAGTGGGATAAAGTTTTAATAAAAAAAAGAATAATAATGTAATTCACATTTCAAGTGCTCATGTACTATCGGTGTAATATAATACGATTTTTTACACTTTTCTGTAATTTAAACTTCGAAAATCATACATTTGCAGTGGTCTTTACCGTTATTAAGTGCAGAAAATAAATTAAAATAAACCTAACATGAATCCATAAAACAACTTTTTTGCTAAACTTTCAATAAAAAATAGTTTTTAGATTTAACGAAATAATAAAAGTCCAAAAATAGATCCGGTGATTTTTTAATAATAGCAAATAAACATGTTTTGCTGACATATTAAACGTTTGTCAAAAAATCGTCATTTGGAAGCAAAAATCGTCAAATAGTCATTTAGTAATTTAGGTACTAAAAATCGTCAAAATGACGATAAATCGTCAAACCTGGCAACAGTGCAAAGGGTTTAGATACTACTCAGTGTCGCTCAATCTGCTCTCTTTGTATTAGTTCTTAAACTTGCGCCGATCAAATGAATACATGTTACAAAAATTTAAAAGTTTAAATTAATTTTTATCATGTTTTTAAATAATAATTTAATAAAATTTTGAATTTTTTCTAATATTAATGATAAAATCAGAAAGATAAAATTAAAATATATTAATTTTTAATAGAAAATAAAAAAATATAAGCAAAATAAAAGTGATTGATTTAAGCAAACATTTATTATCAACATGTTGCAATAAAAATTTAGAGTAAAAAAAAAATGTTTTCAATTGCTTAGCCGAGTTCGGTATTTTGTTGTTGAGAGGCCTGGGAAGTGCAGTCTCTCTATTTGTATATACTCTTTGATTGTACATAGAACCTCTACGAAATAGTTTTTTGTAAACTTTGTTTAGGGTTTCATTTTACTATTGATGAGGGTTATGTTTAGGCCACAAGCAACATCATCATGTTTTTAGTTGATTGTCTAGAGCATATTAAGCACATGCAACTAATGAGGCAGAAATGCAAAGGTAAGGGCATTTTGGTCAAAAGGTACGATAGTGGTAGACTAAATGTCTAGATTGAACGGCTAGTTATGTTATATGCAGTATGCAATTTCTCTGTGTATTTTTGTATATCGATGCTTTAATGTAGAAAGGCCGTAACTCGAATTATTATTACTTAACAGCAAAAATAAAATAATACTGTAAAATAATATAAAAAAACATTCAATATAAAAACTTTTTTGAATGCAATTTGTAATTAAAATTGGCACACAAAAAAATGTTATAGAGCAATTCCATATGAAAGCGATCACCTTTTGGACGACCCCTCTCCGATTTTAAAATAAATAGTCTCAATCGATTGCCCAGCAAAAAATAATGTACCTACATATTTTTTTTTTTTTATAGTGACTGGTTTAGTGGTGGTGTGCACCACTGTCATGTGACAAAATTGAAGATTTCTTATAAGGGACCTCATTGAAAGTTGTGATAGCTCGTTGGAAAGGTATTGAATCAGGCTTTAATTGAAAAATAAAATTTTCCTAATTTTTCTTGTTAAATAATTAAAAATAATTCAATTATAAAAAATATAAAAGCAATGAGAACAAGGTGGTCTCTTAAAACAACTTTCAATGAGGTCCCTTATGAAGAATTCTTCAATTTTGTCACATGACAGTGGTGCACACCACCACTAAACCAGTCACTATAAAAAAAAAAAAAAAATATGTAGGTACATTATTTTTTGCTGGGCAATCGATTGAGACTATTTATTTTAAAATCGGAGAGGGGTCGTCCAAAAATTTGCCAATTTTGATCGTTTTCATATGGAATTGCTCTATAAAGTTATTTGTTTATTTTACTTGAAGGTAAAAGAAAGAAGTCGAGTTAGGGCTTTTCTTTATTATCAACATGTTGGTATTGGTTATTGTTGCTGCCAAGAATAAAACTTAATGGAACTATTTTTTTCTATATATTTAGGTATATACGATGCATGCATAATAGAACGCCCATTAAAAAGCAATTTGTCGATTTTCTTTTTTTTACAACCCACAGTTTTATTGCAAACTGATCCAATAGGAAGATTTTTTTTTTTTTTTGAAAACATTAAAAAATAATTTAAATGCGTATTTTTGAAAAAGGTGTATTTTCATCAAAAATTCCAAAATTTGAAATTTGGAAAAACTTTATATTTTTCCGCATTTATTCCTTAATATACTCAAAATTATTAGAATGTGGAATTCTGTTTTCATCGAATATCATTAACTCACTGTAGCCTGGAATCAAAAATGATGCAAAAATTTTATAAAAAATGCAAAAAAACGTATATTTTTAATTAGTTCCCGTCTGTCTTTGAATGGAGTCACATTACGGCTTATAACATTATATACAAATACTATTGATAATTTTCATTGATAGAATTTTTTATATGAATTTTTGCATTAGATCTATAAAATGTCACTGCAATTCGTCCATTGAAACTGTTCATTAAATTAATGCAGTTTTTCATATAATTTAATGAAAAATTTAATATTTTTTATTAAAAATTTCATACTACTAATGAAAAAATTTCATTAAAAATAGTTCCATTAAAACTATGAACCTTTTTTAAAGTTTAAGAAATTATTCATTCACATTGTGAAGAAAACTTCATCAGTTTAATGAAAGAATTTCATTAAAACTCGTCCAAAAAATTCTCTCTGTGTAGAAACTTTTATTTTGAACTTAAATACTTTTAAGCATTACTTCAAGTCCGCGATGACAGGCATTACCACTAAAATACCGTTATAGATTCAAACCCCTTTCAACTGACTTTCGTTATCCTTAAAATACCGTTACCGAAATAATTGAAATACCGTTATCCATTAAATGCGATTACCGATATAACTAAAATAACAATATCCTTAAAATACCGTTACCGAAATAACTAAAATATCTTTATCGCTAAAATACCGTTACAAAAATAATCTGACAAAATCAGAAAAAGAAATCGCTGTTAATACATAAATATTTTCTCAAAGCTTGATCATAAACTAGTTAGTTGTTAGAATTCGGGCATAATGGGGCAAAAATTATAGTTGTGCATTGAAATATGTGAAATAGCGTTAACGATAAAAAACCATTACCGAAATAACTGAAATATCGTTACCCTAAAGTGCGTTACCGAAATAAACGAAAATGGCGTTACCCTTACCAATACCCGCATCGAATCGGTTACCATCCATACTTCAAGTCACAAAAAACAACTATCGGATAAAATTATATAAAATCAGATATATTTATATCGAATTAGATATAATTTAATGTCACGGATATGAACAAATCTCAAATAAAATTGTATCCAATTATATCTAATTTGAAAAGACTAAAAAAGCTAAATTTAGTGTATTTTAAGCAAAAAAAACAAATATTGTAAAAATAAGTTAAAGTAAAAAACTTAGAAAAGCTACCCAGTCAGAAAAAGACAAACGAACCACAGCTGGCAAGGCACTTTAGCAAGTAGTACAAGTGCTGGCAACAAGTGCTTTCCCAATCCAAAAATTATAACATCATTAGACAAAAGGTTCGTCTGTTTAAAAAGTGTCAGACTAGCACTGGGAAAATAAAAATTCCAACATTGGCAAAATGTTGGCAAAACCATGAAGTGGGTTTTCTAAAAAAAAGTTATTTTCTAAAATGAAATTGCAAAAAATTTTATTTATAACACTGGCCGCCAGACTGGTAGTCGACAGCTATAACCACTGAGCTAACAAGACATATAATACTTGAAAGCTAAAAACGTAAGTAAATGATAACTGCTGGGTAACAGTTGGGTGCTTTAATATGTCAGCACCGGCATAAGATTTGATTTTAATAACTTGCCAACGTTAGGAAAACAAACAAAAAATTGGTCTTAAAAGAGATTTTGCAGCAACAAAAAAAAATTATCTGAAAAAGTAAAAAAATCACAAAAAAATGTTTGCCTGAAATCGGGCTCGAACTCGGATCCTTACGATTACAAACTTTTTTAAACAAAGTATCATCATTTTTATAAAATAAATGCTTTACCAGTGGTTAGACTTTTGAGGGATTGGTAATTTCTGACGGGATAGCACTGGGAAAACACTTTTTCCCAACGTTGGCATAGTGGTCTCAGTCAATTCTTAGCCAATGATTTTTTTCTGTAGACAATTCAATTTATTGTAAAACAAATACTGGCAAAAGGTTTTTTAGATGCTCTGGTAAAGCGTCTTAAACAAGTGTTCTGCCAGAGCTTATTTACAATTCCTTGGGTTAAGCAGTGGTATACCAGTGATTGATTTTTTGTACCACTGGCTGTTTCTCACTGGGTACACTTAAAAGCAAAAGTTCAAAGTTAATAGAATAAATAATGTTTCATGGCTATAAAAAAAAAAACTTTAAGTCAGAGAATCTTAAAAAAAAAATCAATGAAAAGCCCAAAAACCGTAAGAAAAATGTATTTTAATGCTCAAAATCGAAAAACTCAAATAAAGCGAAATAAAAAAACATAGAAAAGTGCAAATGCTAATTTGTCTTCTTTGATAACATATATAAACATATATGGTAGAAACAAGAACAAAATTCTATCACTTTTACATATAATTGTATATGACATCACATATTAGTAACATATTGAAAACACGTCTAATTTTCCAGTCCACTGATTTATATCTAAATTTTCATTATTATTTGGAATGTAAAACAAAATAGTAGTGCGGATTTCTAAAGTATTTTTTAAAGTTATATCAAATTTCATCAAATTATATATAACTATTATAGATAAACCCATTTTTCGGATAAAATTATATCAGATGAGATCCCATGGGATCTCATAAGATAAGATTATGTATGCCATTTTTCAGATCAGCTATGATATGATGTGATAATGAATTGTATATAAAACTATATATGATTATATATATTCTTATATAGGAACTTTTTTCCTCGTGTACTGGGCCGTTTCGGTCGAAATTCGGCACGGGTTAACGTTTTAAAAAATATCGATTTCTTTCATTTGGAACAGATAAATTTTATGAGGGACACCCTAATGCACAATATTCATTTGTAACCATTTTTGGTTGTAATGCACTTTATAGACATGTACTCTACTCTATATATTTATTTTTAATCCTCACAATGCTTTTCTTCCAAAAAAAAAAACGCAGTAAAAAAGAAAAAAAAAAAACTTTTTAATCATGTTTTATAGTAAAGACAGCCAATTGGCAAATTGCCACATGTTTAATGCAGCAGCTTGAGTTGATGTTAATTGCTTGGCCATTTTTAAAAGCCGGCAACATGTGGCACACAAATACATTTATACGAAATATAATTCATTTTTCGTTATTCTCTGGTACATAGAAGACAATAAATTATATGTTTAATAAAATAATAATAAATAAGTTTAAATTAAACGAATGACAAATATGAATAAAAGATTATTTAATAATTAGGGCAAGGAATTTCATGCGACTAAAAAAGGAAAATATGAGTTTTTGAAATGCAGCTAAAAAACGAAAAATATGCACTAAAAACTTAAAAGAACACTTTTTGCAAAAATCAAAGATTAAAAATACAGAAAAAAACTATTAATTTGGCATCTTTCATTTCATTAGGAACAACATCTTACGCTTTTCTTCGATTCAGCAAGATTTTTAAAATGTAATATACAGGGTGATTCAGTCACGACCCGCCGAATTTCACTAGCGTATTTCTTGGCTCATTTCATGAAAATATGTCCACTACGACCATCCCCGAAAATGCAAGTGTGCGAAATGGCAGCGGTTTGAAAATTTTCGGATTGGTGGTCGGAGGGTAGTAGGGTAAAATTGCTAACTTCTGAACCAGTGGTCGGATTTTTTTGTTTTTAAGCTTGTTGGAAAGGTCTTTAGGGCATTTTGGAAAGAAACGAGGTAGGGCTATCTTGGTAGAGAAAAGGTTATGTGTACGTTCTTCTGTCTTTTTCCAATTTTTTTTTTAAAGCTCTGTATCTCGGCGATTTCATTTTTTTTAATTGATTCTGAAAGGTCTCCCAAAAAACATTCCAACAAGCTCAAAAATAACCGACCACGAAGTTAGCAATTTTACCCTACTACCCTCCGACCTCCAATCCGAAAATTTTCAAACCGCTGCCATTTCGCACACTTGCATTTTCGGGGATGGTCGTAGTGGACATATTTTCATGAAATGAGCCACAGAATACGTTAGTCGTAACTGGATCACCCTGTATATCTATAAAAATTAATAGAAAATTTTTTATTTTTTTTTTTTTTGTTGCCAAATTAAAAAAAAAGTACTTAAAATAAATAGGAAAATAATATGCATAAATATGCACTAAAAAAGACAAAATATACATTAAGAAAAACTAAACATGCACTTATGCTAAAATATGCAAAAACATCCACTTTTGGCAAAATATGCGACCAGTACCCACTATTTTGTTTCGTATATAATTTTGTATGAACAATTTCAGATGGTTTAAAACATTGAAACGTAACATTTTTAATATTTTTAGTAGTCCAATGAAAAGGTTAATTAATACCAATTTGTATTTCACTTGATACCACTTGTTTGTGTTTTGGTTCTTTGAAAAATGCATGAAAATTGTTTTGTATTGTATTCTTATTAATTTTGTCAGCTCTGTCACTTATCCATATTTAATGGCAATCGGAGCACATCAATCAGCGGTGCTTACTTGTTAGTTTTGTTATCGTTTTCCTATAGTTTCTTATAACTTATCTATTTTATATGACTGCATTAAGAGTGTCCAAAACTATAACCGAAACCCGGTTAACCGTTTTTTTATTTTCAAAAACCGAACTGGTCTCAAATATTTTGCATTTTCGAATATTCGAAAAATCGGTTATTTTTGATTCGGTTAAAAGGATATTTTACTTACTTATCTTGAAAAACAAACACCTAAAATATTAAAAATTTTAAAGTTTTTTTCCAATTATTCACCATTTTACACCACCATAGAAAATTTCCCTCAATTCAACATCTAAAAACCTGTTACTTTCACAAAGTCATTTGTAGTATGAATGAGTTTAAATTAAGAGGCCGACATTTTCAGAAGAAATAAGAATACAAAAACGCTGCTATTATGGCAGTCGTTGGCAAAGTCTTGAGTTAGTTAAATTTATTTAAAATTCGTTAATAGCACAACTTTTAAAAAATATTTATTAAATTTTTCATAAATACAAATAAAAATAAATTATTTTCAGAATTTAATTTCTTTATATTTTCCCATGTACACAAATCCATTTTGTATAAAGTCGAAAATTTTATTTACAAATTCGACAATCTAAATTTAGATACAGTTTGATACAATTGTATCTGAATTTTGTCCTAATCCAAATGTATCAAATTATATATAATGTAATACATTTATATCTAATAAGATACAATTGTATACAAATATAAGCAATTATATGTGACATATGTAATCATATATACTCGTAGACCAATATGTTATTATATATTTTTAAATACTGCACTATATGGAGTGTTATATAATTATATATTAGTTATCTTATGAAAATGAAAATTATTCAAGGTAGAGGCCATACTCTATATTTCTTTATTAGGACATTGTCCTAACAAATAACCTATAAAGTTTTTTGTTTTCAAATTTATTATTTGACCCTTTCAGGAATGTGTTGATAGATCTATTTCGGGAATTTTCTAGGTTCCCATAATCAGAACACGTTTTGAAAGCGGTAACAATCCCATGCCAAACATCAAACATTCCTATAAACTAGTTTACTCACTACATGAGAACTAATATATGAGCTTGAAGTTAAAGATTATAACCATTGATCAAAAAATATATTGAAAACTTGTTTATTATTTGCAAGGTCCAACTCTGGTGGATATTCAATACACGTTTTTTGTTTTTTTCCTCCTTTTATTTTTTGTTTTTTTTTTTGTGCGCCCCGGTAGGCTCATTGGTAGCGTGCTGGTTTATCAGTGCGGGGGTCGTGGGTTCAATTCCCACCAGAGGCACTGGTCTGTTTTCGCTACAACGCGCCGAAGGCCATGGTAGCTAGTGCTCGGTTATGGTAATAGTATATAATTTGTAAGTATATGATTATTAATTAATAAAAAAATGAAAAAAAAAATATTTTTTGTTTCATTTATAAACAAAACAGGGGCAATAAACTAGACTGTACTTTGTCTTTTATACAAGTTTGATATAATTTTTATTAAAAAATAAAAATTATATTTTTTTTCGACCTTTAATTGTGCAATGAAAATGAAAATTATTCAAGTTCGAGGCCATACTCTATATTTCTTTATTAGGATATTGTCCTAACAAATAATCTATAGAGTATGGCCTCGAACTTGAATAATTTTCATTTTTATTGCACAATTGAAGGTCGAAAAAAAACATAATTTATATTTTTTAATAAAAATTATATCAAACTTAGCTATCTTATTTTATATGATTTTATGTAAATCTATATTTCGCAATTTATCATTATAAATAACTGTATAAAGTAATATATAACTATATCAAAACTTTTATACATTGGGTAAGAATATATATCGATCTATATAAAACGAGATCTGATTTTGCAGTTGAGAAGTAACTTGTTTTTGATCAGGTGTCCAAACAAATGCATTTTTGATGCAAATGCAATTGTTGATGTTTTTTATAAAATGCATCCAAAAATTGCATCTGCATCAAAAAAAAAATTTTAAACAAATTAACTTAAATAAATCACATTTTTATAATGTTCATAACGTGTTCTGAATTTTAAGCTGTTCAAAATATAAAAATTACAAATTATACAAAACAAGTGGAAGCATTAAAGTCCGATGTGCCGAATTTGGTATTAAAAAAGATTAAATTCGGCTGTGACGAATTTTTGGATACCCTCCATCTCGGTGTTTTCATAAACCAGGGAAAGTGCAAACAATATTAATATCTATATTCTTTGTAAAAATAACAAAAATAATGTTGTTTTCATAAGTAAAACAAAATATGACTGATTGATTAATGTATTTGGGATGTTACAAAAGAAAAAAATGTTTAATTAAAGTTTACTAAAATGAATCTGAAATTCTGCATGCTTATAACAGTGGGTATTCAAAGGTTATTCTGATTACCTAAAGAAGAACGTGTAGTGAAAAATATATATATTGTATAGTTCCTTATGATGTTAAAAAAACTGTTGTAAAATTCGCCTGTTGTTTGTCTCTTTGCCTATATAATAATGAAAGAAAGTTACTAAAATATATTTTTGGATCGTTAGAAGAGATGCAATGAATACAAACGCATAAAAACAGTTTCGAATAATCAGAATTTTAGATAAATTTAAGGGAACAAAAATACACTTGCGGAGACATACATAATGAAATAATTATGAAATGCCAGTTTACATTACAACACATGTGTTTATACTATACATCACATAAGTAAAACGGAAAGTGTGATGAAACTAAGTTTGTCAAAAATTATAAAAGAAAATCTTTCGAGTGTTTAGGGTGTTTTCGAGATACAAAAAATTAAAGAAACTGGTATTTCAAATTATTGTTTTTCAGCTCAGTTGCTTGTGCAATTCTCGTTTACGACTCCTAGAATAAGAACCCTAAGAAATTTTCCCAAAATTCGATTGGTTTTTACACATCAATACTTTAATTTAGATTATTTTTGTATGTATCAAATAAAAATTAGGGATTTTAAGGAAAACAAATGCATATAATCAAAAGATTTTAAGATGAAGTATGCACCTTATATGTCTTAAATAAAAAAGTTCTGAAAGTGAATGTCCTTTAAATTGAATGGGGTTTTTAATAAATGTAATTAGAATGTAAGAGTTTCCTTGCAAATTTATTAAAGGTTGAGAATGAAAATTAGTAAACATAGTGTACGAAAAAAAGTTATGAATTTACATTGTTGGATTCGGGGATTTTGTTGCTGGATATTTTTTTGATCTGATAACGATTAATGTGTCTGGCAACTCCGGTTAATGCAGTCAAATAAATAAAGAATTTTAACTGAACTATTTTGTTCTACCTTTTTTCTAATTGGTGATTTTTTGATTTGTTGGGGTTAACAAAAAAAGGTATATGGCAAGCCTGGTATATGGAAAACAAAAGCATACTTTATAAATTAGCTTAACAATTTTTCGAGGGCTTCTCGCATTTGCACTTATAACCAGTGTTGCCAGGTTTGCAAAGCATAAAAACGACAAACTTTCTAGAAAAAATCGTCAAAATCGTCATCATATTTTGAAAAATCGTCAAAATAAAATATATTTGTTAGAAGAGGGATAAAGTTTTAATAAAAAATAAAATACAATAATGTTATTCACATTTCAAATGTTAACGTGTTATCGTTGTAATATAACACGATTTTTGACACTTCTCTTTGGTTTAAACTTCGAAAATCATTATATTTTACAACGATATTCATATTTATAAAATGTTGAAACAGTGTGCCCCAGTAGGCTAGTTGGTAGCGTGCTGGCTTATCAGTGCGGGGGTCGTGGGTTCGATTCCCACCAGAGGCACTGATCTGTTTTCGCTACAACGCGCCGAAGGCCATAGTAGCTAGTGCTCGGTTAGGGTAATAGTATATAACTTGTAATTATATGATTAATAAAATAACAAAAATATAATGTTGAAAGATCAAATAAATACAACTTTAAATCAAACTAATTTTACCACTTGAACTGTTAAACACTGTTAAACACACACTGCATAATTCTGTGAACAACATTTCAGTGGCACAACTTTTTAAATATTAAATTCTTTTACAAAATTTGGAAATTCTTTAACAATAAGTCTGTTCGATTACTTTTCCTGTAAAGTTCAGTAAAAACTACTCAGTAACAAAATTACAAATAGTAAGACAAATTTACAAAGAAGTAAACGAACAGAAAATTTGTAGGAATTATTAAATAAGATAAAGCAGCTTGTTTTAAATATTAAAAAAAAATCAACTGGTCATTATGGAAAAGGAAAAAGTTAATTGAAATTATCGACCAAAAATAATTTAAATGTTTTTTAACTTCTTCCATAGTTAATTATTTAATCATTTTCACTTTCAATCCATAAACAATTAAAATTTAATTTAATTTTTGTTTACTAAAAATACAAGCATATTTTTTTATTTTTTAGTCATATGTTTTTTTCATCTTACAAATTCTTTCTGGCAAAAATGTATAGAGTAAAAACTTGTAAGTTCTTTGGCATCAAACTGTCACTTTACTCTCTCTTTTTACCAGTTTTTACTGCGTATTTGTCTAAACGAACACCTTCCAGTAAAAACTTGTACAAATTTTTGTGTTATCGAACAAACTTAATGTTATATTTTTAATTATTAAATTTTGGCACTTTATTTATATTATTAGGCCTGTTTTTTAAGCACCGGATTTATTTTTGGATGTATTTTGTTTCATTTAAAGTTGTATATATATCATCTTTCAACATGAAATATATTCGGGCTAGAGATCTGTTTGTTTCGCAAAAAAAGTCCATGCCTTGTGTTTTAACATGAAAATTTTTTTATGTTTATTTAAATCTAACTCCAATTAAATTTTATAAAAATTTAAAGAAATGTTCTAAACATATAAACACAGAAACTAAATTAAGCTAAACCCGTAATGAATTTATAAAAAAATAAATGCGGTTTGGATTAAGTTTTATTCAATTCTAGGATTTGCATTTTTGCAAAATTGTATTTCACATCAAATTAGCATATAAAAGCTAGCTATCGATCAAAAAACAATGTTTTTGCTTTCAATTTTTAACGAAATAATATAAATTTAATGATCGAGCCGGCGATTTTATGAGAATGATAAATAAGTAGATCTTGCTGACATATTAAATTATTGTCAAAAAATCGTCATTTTGGAAGCAAAAGTCGTCAAATAGTCATTTAGTTATTTTGGGTATTAAATATCATCAAAATGACTACAAATCGTCAAACCTGTCAACTCTGCATGCGATTGCTACTAATTCATACGTACATACATACTGTATACAAAACAAAACAAAAAAACAACAACAATATTTTGTGAGTTTTTTTTTTGTTTTTAAGTGTTGATCATGACCATGGATGGTAACCGATTCTATGTGGTTATTGGTCGTAGTAACGCTATTTTCTTTTATTTCGGTAACGGTATTTTAGGGGAAACTATACTTCAGTTATTTTGGTAACGGGATTTTAGCGTTAACGGTATTTTAGCGTTTTTCAATTATTTTGGTAACGGCATTTTAAGGATAACGTTATTTTAGTTATACAGGTAATGTTAATGCACACCACAATTTTTAACCGCATTATGCCCGAGTTTAAATGACTGTCTAGTTTATGATCATACTTTGGGAAAATATATCTATTTACAGAAGTTTTTTTGTTCAGATCTTGTTAGATTATTTCGGTAACGGTATTTTAAGGTAACGGTATTTTACGGATAACGGTATTTCAAGAATATCGGTAACGGTATTTAAGCGATAACGATAGTCAGTTGAAAGGTGTTATAATCGGGGACGGTAATTCAGCGATATTGACAGCCATCCCTGCTTGCGTATATTCTTGTGTATAAGCATTGAATGTGCGTATGTATGTATGTATGATGAAATAAAAAAAAAAATTTTTTAGTGGTCTTCCCACATTTTCACTCATAACTTTTGAACGCGTTAACCGATTTTGATCATTTTCACTAGAAAACTGCTCATGATATCAACAAACAATTTGACTGAAAATTAGCAGTACCTCTTCTGTATTGGAGGAGTATTTTGTGTTTCCACAGACAGACGGACGGACAGACGGACAGACGGACATGGCTATATCGACTTCTCTATCCATGCTGATCAAGAATATATATAGTTTATGGGGTCCCAGAATTTTTTTAAAAGAATTACAAACATTTGACAAAGTGAATATACCCTCCTGCACTATGGGATGGAGAGTATAAAAATTAAAATTTTTGTATGGAAAGAATGGATAGTTTTTTTTTTTAATCGAGACACAGAAAACGCAGAACTTAATTTTATAAACAAAAAAAGCTATAACTTTTCGATTTATCCATTTTTACAAAAAATTCTAAGGAAGAGAAAAATTTTGAAAATGCATATAAAAATTGCATTTACATAAAAAATTAAATTGTTTTTAATGCAGCTTTTATTGCATTAGTGAGAAAGAGGACAATCGTAAAAATTGAATATTTTTCGAATCAGCGTAATCCGATTACAACTTTCGTTACAGATTTTTTGGATTTTTTGAATTTTTAAAAAAATGAAAATCGTAAAAAAATGGCGAGTTTTTGAAAAACTAAAAAAACTGAATATGGAGATGTATTATAGGCTCGTTAGATAATTTATGTTTTAGATGTAACGAAAATCGGAAGACATGGGGTTAAATATATAAAAAATATATGTTTTAGATAATCGAGAAAGAACATGCATTTGCATGAAATTATTTGCCCTAATAATAACATTTGCATGTATAATGAATTTCTTATATATAATTCAGAACTTTCACTGCATTTGATAAACAGATGATATGAAAGCCTTGACCCTTTGCCTATAACAATGTATAAATAATAAAGGCTTTTTAATTATACAGTATTTCAGGGCGATATGCAATGTAGTTAATTGCCAACAATGTCATTAAAAATCTAATTACTTTAAATTGTGCTATTTTGAATTAATTTTAAGTTAAATTTCTGGCGCAAATTACAGACTCGGAAATAACACTAGTTTAGTTCACATGGTATAAGATATTTAAAATATTTTAATTTCAGTAATTTTATGAAAAAACTTTTTGTTAAATATATTTTTTTTGATTTAAACTATTTTTTTGCAATAAAGTTGTGTACTACAAGAAGTATGAGTATTATTAATAAAGGGTCCGCCATCTAACGTTTTTTTTTTCAACTAGTGCTTATTTCTTGAATGGTAACACTTAGCTCATGTCTGATTTGACAGATAATTAGTTATATCCTTCCGCTGAACGAATATGGTCCGTATATTATATTATATTATATTAAAACGTATTGCTCATACCAAGGATGGCAAAATTGGTACAATTATACTTCTTTTGGTACAATTTGAAATTCAAAAGTGCAATGGTACACCAATGACATATTTAGTACAAATTAAGTTTCCTAGTTTTAGTTTCTAAACAGCTTAATAAAACAAGGTATTTCCGACTTTCAATTGTAAAAAAATCAATATCAAGAGAAAGAAAGCAATACAAATTTTAACTGAAGTTATCGGCCCTGAAAATGTTAAGGACATTAAAAACTTTTGCAAGGACAATTATTGTTCAATAGTATTAGATGAGAGCACAGACAGCAGTGTGTCCAAAAATTTAACTGTAATAATAAGAATTTTTGACAATAAATGTCGTGATCGTTTTCTAGGATTAATCAAAATTGAGGATTGTACAGCAAATGGGATATTTGATGCTACAATTAAAATGTTAAATGAAAATGGCATTCCTATAAAACAGATAGTTGGTATAACCACCGATAATTGTGCGGTCATGATGGGGTCTGTAAATGGTGTACAAACGAAATTTAAGGACATTTTTCCCCATTTATATACTAATGGCAGTATTTGCCACATTTTAAATTAAGTGTCTTTGGATGCATATCATATAAAATTGAAAAATTTATGAGAGAAATCAACCACCATTTTTGTAATAGCTCCAGTCGACGTGAAGAGTTCATCAAATTTCAAGAGTACTTTGGTACTGATGTCCATATAATTTTGAAGTATTCTTGTACGAGATGGTTATCGCGTCAATAAGTAATAGAGCGAATTTTGGAACAATGGGTACCATTACACTATTATTTTACGTTAAATGATTTTGAATCAGATTTTAAAAAACTTTAAACTGCAGTTTATCATATCAATATTTTCAAACCGCATTTTTAAAATAACCTTTTTATTTTTAAAATATATTTTAAAAATTATTAATTCCATAAATTTGGAAATGCAGGCAGAAAATGTCGTATTCATAATACTGATCTCAATAATTAATTGCAAGTGCTTATGTACCTTTTTAAAAACTAAATTATTTTTAAAAGTGATATCTTTTTTGTTATATTAACAGTATAAATTAAATTTTATGTACTTTTTTATGTTATATTAATAGTACAAATGAAATGTATGTATTTTTTATGTTTTTAATAAATGTAAATAAAATAAATATTGAAAAAATGTGTTTTGGTACAATTATGTTGAAAAAAGTACAATTTTTGATGCAGCTTGGTACAATTTAAAAACTCCATTTGCCATCCCTGGCTCATACGACCTGTAGTAAACAATTTCATGTTAATTTTGTAAAAAATGTACCTACATGTGAGCCACTCCATGGCAAACTGAACAATTTTTTACATCACGATTTTTTTGCTTTGAAATTTATCATACGTAATCTGATTTCAAAAATACTTAACATGCATTTTTTAAAAAAAAAAGTTTTAAAGGAGTTATTTGTGTTTATAAATTAAAAAAAAAAAAAAATCATTAAATATTTTCCGACATTTCCATATTTAAATTGATGTATAATAAAGTTTCTGGATGTAAATAAAATAAATTGATGTATTTTAAAGACTAGTAGGCCGATTTTAATGGTGAATGGTGGCTTATTTTAATGATCTTGTACTAAAATTGTTCTTGATGTATTTAAATGTCTACGAGTATGTTACCATTGTTTGAATATATTTTTTTTGTTTTAAAATTTCGTTTGTATTTTTACCACTTTCCATGCCACCTAAAACTAAAAATAATATATCAGTGTTAGGCTGCTTCTTAAAAAACAAATTTACGAATTTTGGACGGGACAATCCTGTGCTAAATTTAAAATTCATAAAAAAAATTATCTAATTTTCAAAAAGAACATGTTTTCATAAAAATTGTTTTTATTAATTAATATTAAATTTTTTAAAAATTAAAAGTTGTATTTATTCGACCTTTCAGTTTTAATTAAACAAAATAAAAATGCTCGAGCTCGAAGCCAGTTGTAGTTAATATAAAAATTAATTTATTTCTCAATATTTCGGCATTCGTCTCCTGAGGATGACATTCGACGAATGTCGAAATATTGAGAAATAATTTAATTTTTATATTAACTACAACTGGCTTCGAGCTGGAGCATTTTTATTTTGTTTAATTAAATTTTTTTATATTATATTTAATACCAAATACACAGGTAAGAAATATTTAGTTTTTAGAAGATTGTTAACCTTAACAGTACTACACTGATAGAATTTTCCTTCATAGTATTAATGAAACGATTTCTTTAAAATCGATTCATTGGTTTAATGAAAAATTTCATTAACTGAATGAAAATTCATTAATATTGGTATTGTTTTCATTGACATTTTTTATGATTTTTTCATCATTTCATAAAAAAAATTCATTAAATCAATGAAAAATTTTTAAATTTTTTTCAATAAAAATTTTGACTTGTAATAAGAAAAAAAAAAAAAATTTTTTGTACTATCATTTTGAAATAAAAAAAATTTAAAAATTTCTTTGAAACAGAATTAACTAAAACTTTGATATAAATAAATTTTTTTTATTAATGGGTCGATTATGAATAACAACCGAACTTCAGTTGCGTTGTCAACTGGCAACGCAACTGAAATGAAAATTGGTATTATGTACGGCAACCTTCGCCAGTTACCAAAAAGTTATCGATAATCTTATTTTGACAGTTCAGCAACGGAAAAAATGTAAACAAATAAAAAAAAAAAAGGTTGACAAATGTGAATTTGTATAAAAAATATATTAATAAAAGTGTTGTGTAAAAAAATTATTTAATTAAAAATGTTGTATGTAAATGAGTATTTTTCGAGTTGTTGGACCAACAGCTCAAATTGTTTTCGGGTTGTGATTTTTACCATTTTAAAATCTACAGGTACAAATAAAATTATTTCAAATATTTGTTATATGAAAAATATGTATAAAATATTATTTATATATGTATATATTACAAATAATTTAACAATAAAATATACTTAATTTTTAATGTGCCCGCCTTTTTTGTTGCTAAAAATTCTACAGCAATCAGAACTTTTCGGTTGCCAATATAACTACTATAACTGGCAACTGAAGCTGGTAACTTCAGTTGCCAGTTGCCATACGTAATATGTATTTGGCAACTGGCAACGCAACTGAAGTTCGGTTGCTATCCATAATCGACATATAAATTTACCTAGAGCTAACAGTTTTTGACAAATTTGAATAGTTGGTCCCTAAATTCCAGGGAACAGATTCTCTAAGAAAAACGGCATAGTTTTGTTCAAAACGAGACCTAAATTGTTATCGTTTTGACGATGTTACACAAAAACGTTATGCTAAGCGATAATAAATTTTTGTTTTTAACAATATTGTTAACAATATTTAACAGTCGTATACTAACTTAGGTTGTGTAAAGACGTTCTCTCCTTGCTAACAAACAAACAAAAGATAAACAAAATAAAAACTGTACATTGTACAATAGAAAGTCAAAAATAATAATAATAATAAAAAAGTTATAATAACAAGAAAAAAAAAACGTGTAAATGAGCGCAAATAAGCGTAAAAAATTTTGGGGAAGTGTCCCAAAAAATAAACTTCGTACAAACGCCAACAGATTTGAAGATCTTGCAAATCTTGAAGATGATGATGACACCTATAGCGAAGGTGAAGTGCAACCAACTGAATACAAAGTTGTTATTCCACCAATTGTTGTTGATTCCATGCATAGTTTTTCAACTGTGTATCAAAAACTGGGGGCCATATACCTGTTTAAAAGAATGTCAATTGGCACCAAAGTAATGTCGCCAACATTGTCAGATTTTAGTGCTGCAAAAACTATACTCTCAAATGAAAAATTTTTATACTACACACACGATGTAGTAGATAGAAAGATGTTCAAATTAGTTCTTTTTGGCCTCCCACAAACAGATGTTAAGGCAATAACTGAGGAGCTTAAAGATT
The DNA here is from genome assembly GCA_021234595.1 of Delia radicum. Lineage (NCBI taxonomy): Eukaryota > Metazoa > Arthropoda > Insecta > Diptera > Anthomyiidae > Delia > Delia radicum. Next base: position 95,702,394 of record CM037851.1, read on the forward strand.
CGTTTAACGTCATTACTATAAGTGTAAAGGAAATTTTAACTTCACGGTCATCAGCCGATGATGCCATATATATGCTAGAGTTCGACAGATCGCAACATAAAAAACGTGATATACTTAAAATAAGGTACTTGCGTGGTATTGTGATTCATTGGAAAAACCCAAGTAAAAATAACAGAGGCCCAACTTTTTGCACAAAATGTGCTATGTATGGACATGGCACTAAAAACTGTTATAGAAAAAATATTTGCATTGCCTGTGGAGGCGGTCATGACTTCTCTACTTGCACTGTTAATAAAACAGATCACGAGGCTACTGTTACGTACAAATGCTTTAACTGCGTAAATAAAGGCTTAAAAAAATTGTAATCATCGAGCGGATGACCCACGCTGTCCAAGTCGTAAAGACTATATAAACATGAGGCAGAATTTGACCAACAACAGTAATATCCGAACTAGAAAACGTTAATTATAGATCAAATCGACCTGTTTCAAGTGGAAACAATATTAGAACTGAAGCTACAAAGCCTGGTTCGTCGAATTTCATAACAAGTTATTCTGATGCCTTAAAAAATGGTAATCAACAAAGCAACAAATCAGATGATCTCTTTACAGTAGATGAGTTATTTAATATATTTACTGGTGCAATAGCTGACCTTCGTAAATGCTCTACAAAAGCTGAACAGCTTAATGTTATAATGTCTTTACTTAAATATGCAATATAAAACTAATATATTAAGATGTCTCAAAGCAATGCACTGGAACTGTCAAGGTATTACCAAATTATCTGAATCTGTACAACTACATCTATTTATAAGAGAACACGCTGTGGACATCTTATTTTTAAACGAAACTTTACTCAAACCTGATCACAAATTAACATTACCTGGCTATACGATTTATAGAAATGATAGAATTACAAAGGGGGGCGGTGTAGCTATAGCTATACGATCTTCCATAAAACACAACCTACAAAATCCCTTCCCAACAAAGCTGTTTGAAAACATATGTATCTCAATAACTATCAACAACAGAGAAATATTATTCATTGCAGCTTATTGCCCAAAATACACAGGTGATTTTTTAGGTGATCTAAATATGATCACATCAACTACTTCCGAATTTTTCATTTTGGGAGATTTTAACGCTCATCACCCTAGTTGGAACTGTTCCGAAACCAATTCAGCAGGACGGTCACTTTTTAATCATCAATTATCTTCTAATTATTATATATATTTCCCACTAGATTCAACTAGAATTCCACAGAATTTAGTATATAGAAGACCATCGACAATAGACCTTTTACTCACTAACTCATCTATTTCCTTTACGAATCTCGTAACACATCCATTTAAACTTAATTCTGACCATATACCATTTACATTTTCCATAAATGAACAGGTTACTGAGAACGTGCGAATTTTTCCTGACTATAGTAAGGCTGATTGGTCGAGTTTTCGTAGAGCTGTTGAGCTCCGGATGAGTTCGTCCCCAATATTAAATGCTACTTTAACTTTGTCTAATGTTGACAACACTGTTCAAGAATTCACGGGAATATTGAATGAAATTTGTGTAGAAACCATACCACACAAGAGTGTCAATGTAGATGTTCGACAAGGCTCTACCTTGTGTCGACAAATCATTGCCATGAGGAACAAATACAGGAGACGATTTCAAAGGTGTACTGACCCAGGGATGAAAACTACTATTAGTGCTATAATAAGGGAACTGAATAAATTGATATCTTTTCATATTAGTAATGATAGGAATAGACAATGGGAAAACATGCTTTCAAAATTACCAAGCGGGACCAAAAAATTTTGGAGACTGACAAAATTTGTTAAAGGTAGTAATAAGTCCGTTGGGCCTCTAGAAGTTGACAATTGCCTTATTATAGAAAAAAACGGCAATAGCGAATGCTATTGCCACACATTTTTCAAACGCACACCTCACAACTGTCAATATGAGGGGTCCAATTGACTATAAGGTTAACTCCTTTGTTAACAGAATTAATAGCATAGAAGTTGTTGCTGATGCTTTTACGAATAGAGAGGAACTTGAGTTTCATATTGGGAAACTTAAGAACAATAAAGCACCCGGTTTAGATGGCATTCGGAGCATGGTTCTTAAGAAACTGCCTGACTCTGCTCTGAACTTTCTGGTTAAATTATTTAATTTTTGTATTCAAAATTCTTTTTTCCCTCTACAATTCAAGAAGGCAAAAATTGTTCCAATTGCTAAACCTGGAAAATCCCTAAGATCACCAAGTAGTTACCGTCCTATAAGCTTATTAAGTTGTCTGGAAAAAGTATTTGAGAGAATAGTTTTGGAGCGAATGAGAACGATTGCAGATGAAAGGGAACTTATTCATAAATGCCAATACGGATTTAGAGCGCAACATTCTACAACACATCAGGTACAAAGGGTAGTAAACATTATTAGGAGAAATAAAAGTAGAAGGTACTCAACAGGAGTACTGTTCCTGGATATTGAGAAGGCTTTCGATTCGATTTGGCATGCAGGACTTATTTATAAACTTTATAAAATGCAATTCCCTTTATACTTGGTTAAACTTATTAAGAGCTTCCTTGATGACAGACACTTTATAGTAGATGTTGAAGGAGGTCAATCAACCGAGAAACCTATCCCAGCGGGTGTACCACAGGGCTCTGTACTAAGGCCTTTCTTGTATTCCTTATATATATCTGATTTCAAACCTCTAAGTGGTAATGATGTAGCTTTCTATGCAGACGACAGCGCATTTGTAAGTTATGGTAAGGTCTCTAACGCAATTGTTAAACGCATGCAGAGATCATTAAATTCGGCTAATAAGTTTTTCACTAAATGGAAAATTAAGATAAACGAAGATAAATCCCAAGCCATAATCTTTCCTTTTAATAACTCCCGTAGGAGAATACCGTCTCGTCCATTCTCAATTCAAGGAAAACTGATTCCTTTCTCAGATTCTATAAAATATCTGGGGGTAGTTCTGGATAGGAAATTATTATTTAGGCAGCATTTGGATAATACTTGCTTGAAAGCAATAAAATGTGGTAGATCACTTTATCCTCTTTTGAATAGAAAGAGCAAATTGAATATAAAGAATAAACTTCTTCTATACAAAATGTGTATTAGACCTATTCTGACTTATGCATGCCCAGTATGGAAAAATTGTGCAAATTCACATAGAAGAAAATTACAAATTATTCAGAATAAAAATCTGAAAATTATTTACAATCTCCCAAGGAGATTCCCTACTAGAGACTTACATATGTAGTCAAAACAGAAGACTATTAATACAGTTATAAGTGAAATGACCCTGACATTTACGCAAAAATGCAGGAACTCAGACTATGCACATTTGAGGAGTTTGATCTGACGTCTACTAATGAATCTATATAAAAATAGATGACTTTAGTGGCTGTCTTGCAAACTACTCTTACTATTCTTATATTTTATAGTGATATAGTATATAGGTTTTTTACTATCTTTTTCCTATAAATCCTTGAAATTCAATGTAAGCCTGGAATCTAAATCTCTTTAACTTTAGTAAATAATTGTTGTAATATCTTTAGATAAAATCTCAAAACTAGTTAAGTTCTTTTATGAAAATTGATGTAAATATTGATAGTAAATAAAATAATAAAATAATAACAATATTTAACATTTTTATCTAATATGGCCGTAATTTAACTACAAAAAGTTGACAATAACCGTCGATCGTTCTACAGAATTCCAAGCCAGATCGATAAAAAATTACATATTTTGTACCGACATATAAGAAAATATGTCATCTTTTAACACAAATTATAAAAAATGTAAAGAAAGATTAAACAAATTTTGTAAAAATAAAACAATAAAAAAAGAAATAAATTAAAATTAGTTTTTTTAGTTCAGCTTTTAATATTTTAATGCCTGTTATGTATATTTAAACGATTTTTTCAATCATTAAAGTTCCTAATATACACGCAAAGAAAAAACATGGTTGAGGGAACCATATTCGAAGAGCATCATACATTTTTGGATTTATGATTGCGACAACCATGTTACTATGGTTGTGACAACCATACTCTTAACTGCTTTTGTATCATAATATGATAATTAAATTGCCATATTATGGTTCCAAGTATATCCCAATATTATCATATTATGGTTCTGGAAATTTTTATGAATTATCATAATATGAGTCCTACAGTATTCTCCCAGCATTCTATTGAAGCTGGATTAAAAAGATATGTGTGTTTTTTAATAGTATATTTATTTAATAATTCACATATTTAAATAAACTTAGGTTTAAAATAATTTAAGTAATCCAATTGTCTTTGCGCAGAAGAATAAGCTTTGTGAAATAGTGTGTCAGCTATGCAATCTATACATGTGATTACAGCATAAAGCAAGCATAAAAATATTGGTAAGAATACAATTTCACAATACATTACTAATGATCAAAACATGTTTGCAGCAATCATAACAATTGCATTATAACCATAGTATTGTCCTAGTTATCATAGTATGATCATGGACAAGAATTTCGTCATCAATTATTACCATGTTATGATTATTGCAAACCTATTATGACTATTTCGTCCTATATACTTAAAACAAATTTTGTTTAAATTTTTTTTTTTACATTTTTTTTCTTTAACAATATTTTTTGAGTAATTATAAACAATTAAATAAAATGCACTTTTTTATCACTTTTTTATAATAAACAATAACTTTATTCAACGGGTGAGTGATAACTAAACTTTTGCCTAGACTTCCACGGTAGACCGGGTTGATACTGCAAACTTATTCCTTCTTTCACAAAACAGATCACCATTAAAATTCACACCACTACGTTGTTTGTCCATTGTGAATGTCTTTTTGTTCAATATTATTTAATTTGTTGGCGCTGACTGTTTCACACAGCTTCTTTTCTCAACATCTCAAACAAGAATGAAACTAAAAGAGCGAAGACGCTCATAAATAAAGCAACTGATCATCTTATAGTTGGTGCAACTTTAATATGGCTGCAGTTAGATAGAGGAATATGATAATAAATATTATAGTATGATTGTAGACAACACAATAATATGATAACTGAAAAAGAGCGAAATTTTTACTAGAACATGATAAAAGCAACCATATTATTGGTGAAATATGATTGATACAATAATAGTTCAATTGAAACAACCATTTTTTGCTGTAGGAAACATAGTTTTGTGGCCGCAATTATATTGCAACCATATTTTTTCTCTGCGTGTACATAACTTAACAAAAGTACAATAATTGAAATATTCCTTTTTATGGATAAAAAAATTTTATTTTCAAAGTTTGAATGCTAAAATAATCATAAAAATTGCAAATTATTAAATATCAACGAAAATATTTCATACAAACTATGAATTTTATTCATTAAATACATGAAACTTTCATAACGCTAAGGCTAGTATTACTGAAAAAATTTCATACACTTCATGAAATTTTCATTGGGTCAATAAAACCATTTATTGAAATTGATTTAATGAAACTCCTTTCACTGACTCAATGAAAAGTTTCTTTGGGGACTTTTTTATGAAAAAATTCATTGGATTAATGAATTAATTCATTAATACTACGCACAAATTTCTATCAGTGTAGGCCAAAACAAAATTCTAAAATTTTTAAAAAATTTAAGGATTGCTAATGTTAAAAAACAATTTTGGTCGCGTTTCTTTAAACACATTATGAGAATTAAAAAATAAACACTTAATCCACTTAGCGTGTGGATCGATTTATTTTTGGCGGATTTGGAGAAAAGTTAGTATTTTTGATAAATATACAATAATGTAAATTTTATACATTTGTGTTAATATCTTTTTTTTTAATTTTTTAAAATATACAATTTTTAAGAAAATATGTCCTTTTTGAAGAACGGGAAAATTTCAAAGTCTGGTAGCAAACCCAAAATGTTTTTCGAAAAATAAAAAAAAAAAATTGAAAATATTTTTTCATGAATCTTAATCTAACCCAGGGTTGTCCCGTCAAAAACATATTTAAAAATAAGAAGCAACCTAATCGGCCTCTAAAAACACTCATATAAAAAACAGTATTGAAATTTAAAAAAAAATAAAAAAAAATTGTTACTTGCATGTAAAATATTTTAAAATGCTTCAATATATTAAAAGCTATTATCATTCATTTCTTCAAAAAAAGACCAAAAAATTAAAAAAAATTTATTTTTTGAAATCTTGTTTTTCTTTTTATTCAAATATATATTCTCTATGGAGCACATAAAGTACAGTTTTTTTCAATTTTTAAAAAACTCGCGATTTGTTCACGGTTTAATTAAAAAAAAAAAATAAAAAATCCCAAAAGTATGTAATTTTTAAGAGCTGTATGCTCGAAAGCTCTTACCGGATTTCGCTGATTCGAAAAGCATTAGATTTTTACGATTGTCCTCTTTTACACTAATGCAATATTTAAAACATGCCAAATTTTAAAGCAAACAAAAATAGTAATCTAAAAAAATCGTTCGGATTGTTGAGGAATTATGTACTTATAAGCTTTCTAAGCTATTCACCGCTAGTTATCCTATCAATGTCAGACCTGCAGTATTTATTCTCTCCAATGTCAAACTTGCAGTATTTATTCTTCTTATTAAGAAGAATAAAAACTGAAACAACTTTTTATTTGTTTCCAAAAAGTGTCCGAAGTTGGTGTGGCTACATATAAGATAATTTTTAGTATATTATATTTAATAATTGAAATGAATTTGGAAAATGATAAAAATTTTATTATATCAATAAATTTTTCTTAAAAAAACTTAAAAGTAATAAAAATATTAATTTAAAAATTCAGACCTAGTTCTGAGTTTTAAGTATAATAGAAATCTCAATTGATCTTAAAAAACGGCCAGATTTTTTTTTCTCAAATATTCAAAGATTTATTTATTACAACTACAAGCGTACACTGATAGAAATTTGTGCGTAGTATTAATGAATTCCTTCATTAATCCAATGAATTTTTTCATAAAAAAGTCCCCAAAGAAACGTTTCATTGAGTCAATGAAAGGGTTTCATTAAATCAATTTTAATGAATGGTTTCATTGACCCAATGAAAATTTCATAGTGTATATGAAATTTTTTTCATTAATACTAGCCTAATCGTTATGAAAGTTTCATGTGTTTAATGAATAAAATTCGTAGTTTGTATGAAATATTTTCGTTGATATTTAATAATTTGCACTTTTTATGATTATTTTAGCATAGCATTAATTTGGTGGTTATTGAGAAATTATCATTCGTTGATATTATTTATAAGGTCTGGTCTGGTCCAATTTTAATTTATTTCTGCTTTTATTGTTTTATTTTTACAAAATTGTTCAATCTTTCTTTACATTTTTTATAATTTGTGTTAAAAGATGGCATATTTTCTTATATGTCGGTACAAAATATGTAATTTTTTATCGATCTGGCTTGGAATTCTGTAGAACGATCGACGATTATAGTCTTTTTCTAGTTAAATTATGACCATATTAGATAAAAATGTTAAATATTGTTAACAATGTTGTTAAAAAAAACAAAAATTTATTATCGTTTAGCAGAACGTTTTTGTGTAACATCGTCCAAGCAATAACAATTTAGGTATCGTTTTGAACAAAACTATGTCGATTTACTTAGAGAATCTGTTCCCTGGAATTTCGTCAAAAACTGTTAGCTCTAGGCAAATTAATTAAAAAAAAAATAATTTATATCAAAGTTTTGGTTAATTCTGTTTAAAAGTTTTTTTTTATTTCAGTTTTTTTTTATTTCAGTTTTTTTTTATTTCAAAATGATAGAACAAAAAAAAAATTTTCTTATTACAAGTCAAAATTTTTATTGAAAAAAAATTTGAAAAATTATCATTGATTTAATGATTTTTTTATGAAGTTATGAAAAAATCATAAAAATCTTAATGAAAAAAATACCAATATTAATGAATTTTCATTCAGTAAATAAAATTTTGTATTAAACCAATGAATCGATTTTAATGAAATCGTTTTCATTAATACTATGAAGGAAAATTCTATCAGTGTATGATGAATTTTATTATATGTGTGTAATGATTATTCATACGCATTGTGGTTCCAACTTACAATTTTTTTAATATTTGGGATAGACAATTTACAACGAATATTTACTGCAAAACTAAGTCGATATACATGGTGAGACTTTCTGGGCCAATAGTATAAAATCCAAACTTTTGTGTAAATTAAAAAAAAAAAATGTCAACAAAGTTTGAACAATTTTTCGATAAATTAAGAAACATTAATAATTTAGAAATATTTCATAAGCATTGCAAAGGGTTACATATGTATATGTATATGTATTTAATTTGATTTTCTCAATATAAAAAAATTGGGGAAATAAAACATTTAGTTATATTTTTTTTAAATATTAAAGCTTTTTACTGCAAAGAAAGTTTTATTCATTATTAACTATTGGCCATTGAACAAAACTCAAATCCAGATTGATTTCACTTTATTCTGTTATTTGTTATTGCTTTAAAATACTACAAAATTTATTCACTTTTCCAACTTACAAGGGCAGTATCCCGATGGGTTCTCTCCGAATGAAATTTTAACATGTGATAAAGAACATAAAATGAGGGATATTTATTTTTTTTTTTAACGGTCCAATCTCATGTGTAGGGGTTAAAAAGTGGGGTAAAAAGTTACCCAATTTTGGTTTCTTCAGCTTATTTTGAATTGTTTCAGAGCAGGATTCTCTCCTGTTCTTTTAAAATGGATTTGTACATACATAAAAAACAGAAATCAGCGTGTTATTATTAATCAATCAACCTCTAAAAGTATTTTTGTTCCTTCTGGAGTTCCTCAAGGTAGTCATCTTGGACCAGTACTATTCCTTTTATTCATAAATGATCTCCCGTCATGCATCCAACATTCCAAAATATTAATGTATGCTGATGATGTAAAGTTGTTTCTCAGTTACAAGAAATCTTACTTGAACTCCATATCACAATCGGATTTGTCGTCCTTATTACAGTCAGATTTAACCTCGTTCCACGATTGGTGTAAAGTTAACCTCATGGAATTAAATTATAAAAAAATGCAAATATATGCTGTTTTATAGAACGAATCCAGTTTTCCATACTTATATTATAGATGGACATGAACTTGAAATAGTACATTCAATTCTTGATCTTGGAGTATTAATGGACAAAAATCTAAGTTTTAACGCACATATCACACAAACTGTAAACAAGGCTAAAGGAGTTCTTGGTTTTATAAAAAGATGGGGAAAAGAATTTGAAGACCCTGATATTAAAAAACAGCTATTCACATCTCTTGTTAGACCAATACTTGAATATGCCTCCGTAGTTTGGGGATCCGCATTATGACATCCATATAGAACGAATTGAATCCGTCCAACGCCAATTCCTTCTGTTTTGCCTTCGATCTAATTCATGGGTGATGGGCAGAAATCTTCCTTCATACACTGATAGAAATTTGTGCGTAGTATTAATGAATTCCTTCATTAATCCAATGAATTTTTTCCTTTAAAAATCCCCAAAGAAACGTTTCATTGAGTCAATGAAAGGTGTTCATTAAATCAATTTTAATGAATGGTTTCATTGACCCAATGAAAATTTTATAAAGTATATGAAATTTTTTTCATTAATCCTAGCCTTATCGTTATGAAAGTTTCATGTGTTTAATGAATAAAATTCATAGTTTGTATGAAATAGTTTATGATTATTTTAGCATAGCATTGATTTGGTGGTTATTGAGAAATTATCATACGTTGATATTATTTATAAGGTCTGGTCTGGTCCAATTTTAACTTATTTCTGTTTTTATTGCTTTATTTCTACAAAATTGTTCAATCTTTCTTTACATTTTTTATAATTTGTTTAAAAGATGACATATTTTCTTATATGTCGGTACAAAATACGTAATTTTTAATCGATCTGGCTTGGAATTCTGTAGAACGATCGACAATTTTAGTTCACTTTTTGTAGATAAATTACGACCATATTAGATAAAATGTTAAATATTGTTAACAATGTTGTTAAAAAAACAAAAATTTATTATCGTTTATCATAACATTTTGTGTAACATCGTCAAAACGATAACAATTTAGGTCTCGTTTTGAAAAAAACTATATAATTTTTCTTAGAGAATCTGTTCCTGGACTTTAGGGACCAACTATTTAAATTCGTTAAAAAACTGTTAGCTCTAGGCCAATTTAATAAAAAAAAATTATTTATATCAAAGTTTTGGTTAATTCTGTTTAAAAGAAATTTTTCAGTTTTTTTTTTATTTCGAATGAATAGTACAAAAAAAAATTTTTTTTTCTTATTACAAGTCAAAATTTTTATTGAAAAAAATTAGAAATTTTGCCATTGATTTAATGATTTTTTTTTATGAAATTATGAAAAAATCATAAAAAATTTTAATGAAAAAAATACCAATATTAATGAATTTTCACTCAGTTAATGAAATTTTTCATTAAACCAATGAATCCATTTTAATGAAATCGTTTCATTAATACTATGAAGGAAAATTCTATCAGTGTATGAAAAGCGTTTAGCATTAATAAAACTTCCTACGCTCAAAAGTAGAAGAATTGTGTTAAATGTATCTTTCCTGATCAATCTATTAAAAGGTATTACTAATTCCGATTATCTTCTTAGCAAACTTGAGTTCGTTGTTCCAACTCGACCAACACGGTGTTACCAGCCTTTAAAACTGCAGTACTTTCAGTCCAATTACGCAAATTTTGATCCATTCCCCAAAATTTGCAATGAATTTAACAACTTATATGCATTCATTGACATTTCCGAAAATATACAAATCACTAAAAGGAATCTAATCTTGTTGTTTAATCAATTAAATATAATTTAAGTTTAATCTTCTATTCCATAAAAGCATTTATTAAAAATAATAATATTGTATGTTTTTCAATTTTTGTAAATATGTAAAAATTTAAAATTTATGTATATAGTAGTCTGTAAGGAATTTTCAATAGACTTAATAAATAAAAAAAAAAAAAAAAAAAAAAAAATGAAAGAGCTTTCTGAAACGCATTTACTGGTATAGGAGGAAACATGTCCTTTAACTCTTAAATATTTTTTTAATTCCAAAAATGTGTTTAAGTGATACTAAAACTGGAATTTTTTAAAGAATTATAGTTGGAGTAAGTTTAAAAATATGTATATAAATGCCTATTAAATTTAATCGATAAGGTGTTCGGCTTTTAAACCGACTTTTCCCGAAGAGCTTTTTATTTAGCCCATATTTTAAAAATGTTAAATAAACGGCAACCCTGTCTCACTACATAGGCAATATTAGTATCATATATAATTTGTGTTTTCTCTAGTAGATCAAAACTGCGTTAAAAAAATCTGAATTTCATTAGTATCTTAACTTTGACCCCACCTTTTAACTCTTAAACGTGAGATTGGTCCGCTAAATAAAAATACATGTCCCTTAATTACTTTTTTCTTTATCACATACATATCCAAATTGCATTAAGATCGGAGAGAACCAATCGGGAGATTCCCCTTGTTAGTTGTAAATATACTCCACTCATTTTGAAAAGGGACCGTTTTTAAGCAACAAACAATAAAATAAATAAAACAAAGATTAAATCTTTATACCAAAAAATTTCATTAATTTTCATTTTCTATGTCATTTTTGTATATATAAGAGCTCGCCAGAAAAGTGTAAAATTTATTTTTTTGGGGGATATCATCACTTTTTAAAATGTGTTTCCATAAACAAAAAAAAAGTGTTTATTTTTTTTAATTCCAACTCCTTCCAATATGCATCAGGCGGCCAAGAACTCTGATTAAGAGTTCCATTTTCTACAGAGCAAAAACAGCTATATTATGAAATTTGAATTCACCATTCGATTCTACACCAAAAACTTTTTTAAAAAACTTTTTCCCCAGTTTTAAAGCGTGGTAGGAAAATGTGATTTTTTTATTTTTTTTTTTTAACTTATAAATTATTTTTTATAACCCTCAATCCAAAGCATTCTTAGGTGAGAAAAATTGGGCACAAATGTTCGCTTATGATAACCAACCCAGTAAAAATTAAGTTTTCAAAATCTTGTCTTTGTTAATTAAAATTTTTTTAACGAGTTGCGATATATAGAAAATGTTTGTAGCATTTTTCTTAGCTCAATATATTAAAAAAAAAAATGTTTTTGTTGTTTTTTTTTACAAAATTGATACCTTAATAACATTTTATAGCGGGTAGCGATATTTCGTAAATTTTTGTACAATTTTGTTTCAGTCGGGAATATATTTTTCTTGGGTGATATTAAAAAAAAATATTTTTGAAAGTTTTTGAAATAAAGAGAGTTTTTCAACCATTCTTTGGCCTAAACAGTGCACTTTAAACACAGGAAAAAAAATGTTTTCTTAATAAATTTTGGCGCAGAATCAAATGTCGAGTTCAAATTTCGTATAAATACAGCTCTTTTTGCTGCGCAGGAAAAAGAGACCACAAATCAGCGTTTTTGTCCACCAAGCGCAAATGGAGGAGTTGAAAAATAAAAAAAAATTATTTCGAGTTTTTTATTTTATTAATGAAAAAATCGTAAAAAAAAGTAATGATATCCCAAAATCAAATTTTAGTGCGAACTTCAGTATATATAGTATCGAAACAAGCCCCCACTTTTATGTTAATACTAATTATTATTTATTTCTTTTCAGGTACATAAAGACCAATTAATATAATTGAAGATATGTAAGTTATATTTTTAAAGCCATGTCGGCCTTTAGTTTTGTTAAAATTTTAAGTATTATAATACGATAGCAGCAAACAAATGAGTTAATTGACCTAATAGGTTAACCGATAACATATCACTACACTTCAACTATAAGTATTTTTTTTTTAGTGAAAGTGATTTTATTTTTTTTATACAGTGTTTGCTTTCCTTATTTTTTTTTTATTTTAACACACGCCCAAAAAATATAACTTTGCTGTTAGCCAGCCAATGTGAACAAACAATATTAGCATATATAGTAGAGTGTTTTCCCAGAATGCAGAACGATCATTGATCACAGAAAAAACTATTGCCAATAAAATTTCAATTAAACTTTTATTTGATTTCAGTCTCGCCTTCAATTAAAAGTTTAATAATCTCTATTAAATGATAATTTGAAAATGAATTTGATGTAGGTACACAAAATTCCCAGTTTAATAACTCATACGGACAACAAATTGAAAATTAAAAATGCCAAAAAAAAGTGCCCTCTTAAAACAACGCTGTGTTAAAGTAATTGCCCATTTTGATATTAAGAGTCCAACCAAGGACTGTTCGCTACCACCATGTGTCATCTGATCCCTATTCAATTCCCATATAGTGTACTTGTCCTTAATTTTAAACATACAAATTACCAAAACTCACACATACACAAACACATCTAAAAATAACTCTATCAACATATGATTAGAAATAACGGTAGTACACTTGAACTCCCAATGATCTGAAACTTAAGTAACTGTTACAAATAAACCTAACCTAACTTACATACATTCATACATATGCAAGTATACGAAAACAAACAAAAAAAAGACAGAATTAAAAGAGAAATGCAAAAACTCTTGCCTACAATGTTACAGTTATTGTGCGAATTGAATAAAACCGGCAGGCAGGCATAAAAGTAGACTGACATGCAGACACTAAATCAGACAAATGATGAGAAAAGAGCATAAAAGTGACGTCCTTGTGTCAGCTAACTATTACAACAAGAACGACAGCACACAAAGCTATACCCGATCAAAAAAAGTTATATCTCAAAAACAAAATCATAAGAAAAACAAAATCATTTGATGTAGATTCATATTTATTCCTATCCAAATTTGTTTCAAAATTATAGTATCCAGTAATATCCGATTAGATCCCTTATATATTAATTTAAATCAAAAATCAAAACATCTGATTTAAAATCCTGATAGATCCCAAAATATCCCATGGGATTAATTTAGATCTAATTGAATCTAATTAGATCCAAAAAGATATAATTTTTGGTGGATCGAACAAGATATTAAAAAAATTAAATAAAAAATTATTTAGACACCTGTCGCATATGTAATTATGTATGGGGTTATATATAACAATATACATCATCTTATACGCATAGAAAATGCGTAATGATAATAAACCTTATATAAAATCTTAAACTAAATTCCGAATAAAATAAAATTATATGGAGCTTTATGTAGTCATATAAATTTCTATAATCTTATTAAATTACATCTGAAATATGGGACCATAAAACTGTATCTGTTTGTATGGGTTTAGATCTAATCTGATGCAATTAGATAAATGTTCAGTACAATTTTATCCGAATTATGCCCCGATAGAATTGTATCAGTTTTGTTTCTAATTTTATCAGTTTATATTTAAACTGAAACAAATAGATATAATTATATAAAAACCAGATATTATTGTATCCGGATTTTGACCTGATATAATTATATATGATTTTATGTAAACTGATGCATCTAAATATAATTAGATCAGAGTTTTAGTCTTGTAAAATTGCATTAAATGTTAAATTTTTGTATATGATTGTATGAAATTGTGTACATGAAATTGTGTATATGATCAGCTATCATATCCGTTAAGTCCATAAAAAATATTAAGAAACATATTACTAGTGTCCGACCGAACTCATTTTTTTCGGCGGAAGCCGAAGCCGAACTTCGGCCATAATATCAATGTTCGGCCGAAGCCGAAGCCGAACTTTTTGTTTTAATAAAAAAAAATATAAATTGTTTTTTTAGATCAATAAATTAAAACCAAAAAGTTATTAAACATAAACAAAATATAAATTTATAGGTATATTTTTTTAAAAAATCATATTTGGAAAATAGTTGTACTATTTTATGTACAAAAAATGAATAAAATATTTGTACTATATTTTATAGTCAAAGAAAAATAGTTGATCGATTTTTAAGTTGATATAGAAAAAAAAACTTAAACTTTAATATTTAATATTTAATATTTAATATTTAAAATTAAAAGGTTTGATATTGTAATGACAGAAAAGCATTTTTTCCGCATTCACACCATGTGAATTGCTTCGTCTATCAGAATACACCTGTCCGGCAGCGCTAAAAAGTTGTTCGCTAGCTACACTAGTTGGTGGGGCTGATAAATATTTTATTGCTACAGCTTTTATATTTGTAAATGGACTTGAATTCCAATACTCAAATATATTTATATTTCGGGACTTAAAGGCTCCGTAATGAACATTTTAATTTCTTTTTCAATAAAATTTTCGTTTGGTTCTGCTACTTCTAAGTCTGGTTCTGCATCGTGTCTATCCCAAATTGATGAACCTGTTATCTCTTTTTAGAAGTAATCCTAATCCACCCGAATTTTTTTTTTTTATATAAAGGGTCCGCCAAATAACTTTTTTTTTTTTGAAATCCTGAACCAATTGGATTTTGTATGGCGTCATATCAAAGTCTTTATGCAAAATTCGTCTCAATGATGTCTCCGAAATGTTCAATTGTTGAAAACAACGGTGAATTGATGTTGATGGCGCTTCACGCACACTTTCTGCCACAGCAGCAATATTCTCGGGTGTACGCACTGTTTTTGGATTTTCACGCTTTGGTTTATCGATGAGGATGCCAGTTTCTTTCACTTTTTTCACAAGATAACGAACATACGGACCATATTCGTTCAGCGGAAGGATAAAACTTATTATCTGTCAAATCAGACATGAGCTAAGTGTTACCATTCACGAAATAAGCACTAGTTGAAAAAAAAAAAACGTTAGATGGCGGACCCTTTATATGTATAAAATTTTCAATTCAAATTCGAGAAAAATAAGATAGAAGTTTTACACTAATTTTTCTTAAAATCTACACCACAAATATTTGTTTTTGTTTTTCCCACTAATTGCGGCATATATATATATTAGAGTTAATTTTGAAAATAGATTTTTGGATATTATCACTTTTTAGAAGGTTTTTGTATCAATAAAAATAATGGCGTATTTTTTTTTCTTTTAATTCCAACTCCTATAGGCCTATAGGCGACTCAAATCCAATAAATAATTATATAAACCAATAAATTATTTTGTATTCACTAAAAAAATAAGTTTTTAAACTTTAATAACTTTTGAACGGGTAACTACAAAATTAAATTTTTTGGACCATTTTTCTCAGATGTAAGTATTTGTAAGTAATTTGACAACGAACTCATGCAGCCAAGCAATTATAAAATAAATTTTTAAACTTTTGTATGCAGTATGTCAATAGCAGCAAAACAATAATGAAGAATTTTTTTTAAAATTGTTGTATTCAATGGTCAGTGGGTCAAACCAATAGTAAGCTGACGATATAACTATGAATAGACCAAGATGTCGTTTTATTCAAAATGAAATACATTTTTTTGAATATTACACTATATGTTATTAAATATAATTTTGATTTGTGTTATATCTAATAATACATGTATTCGTACATTAGATTAACCATATATAATTGTATATGTCATATACGATTATATATTGGTAGATATGTAATAAGATAATATTATATGTGAGATCGTATTAAAAAATTGTGAGGAACAAATTTTTATATATAAACATTCATAAACATTTATATTCCCATATAATAGCATGCAATAATATATATATTTATATAAAATAATGCATGATTATATGTAAACGTTTTTACTCGGATTGTTAATAGTGTGTCCCATACGGAATCTTACATATTATATCTTAGATTAGATCACACAAAAAGATATTTTTGAAGGTAGTATATATATGTTATATCTTAATTTATATAGCTTATATGTCAACATATATGATTACATATTATGTTATATATGAGAATGTATTAGGTCTACAATATCTTATTATGTATAGCATATATGTTTAATACCTAATTTTATAAAGGTCAATACAGTTGAACCTCGATTATCCGGATTGCACAGGACCAGACTTAGCACGGATAATCTAAAACACGGTTAATAGAGGTTATTTATTTTCCCCGACTTTAATTCTTTGGATGTACGTTTATAGAAAAAAACAAGCAAATAAATGTCTGCTCTACACGGATAGTATCGGTAAAGCACGGTCAATAGAAGAAGAAAATAAAAGCACGGATAATAGAGGTTAAGTACGGTTAATATAGATATAAATCAAACATCAAGCATGTCGGTTAATAGATGTACCCCGATAATGAAGGACTGGATAATCGATAATAAGACCATAGATAATTTTTTTACTCGGGTAGATAAAAATAAAATAGTTTGGATAGAATGATAGAAAGATGAGCACTTTAGAGCTTTTGTTATAACAATTTCTGAATTTATGTATACACATCAGTGGCCGCAAGCTGTTGCATTCATAAAAAAAAATGGATGCAATAGACCCCAGATAAGATGCGATGAATGGAAAAGACTGACAGACACTCCAACACATACACCATTGCAACACTAATACTAATACACTACTACTATAGCATTGTTGGTAACAGAAAAAGTTATGCTTGGTTGGGAAAAAAAAGTTAAAAATAATAGAATGACAAAAAATATAATTCAAACAAAAAAAGCTGATAAAAGAATTACGTAGTAAAAGAAAATAATAAATGAAAAGAAATGTAATTTAAATGCAACTGAGAACAGCTGCTCAATGTAAAATATTACCCATATTACTACACACATACGCTTGCAAATTTATACATGCATTTGTTTGCACACAAAAAATACACACATACACAAACAAGTTGCCTAAACTTATTGTATGAATACTATGTATTAGAGTGTCCCTTAAAAATAGATTTGTCATTACTAGCGATTTTAAAGCACAAACATTTTAAGAAAAAGCTTAATTAAGCCCAATAATGAAAAATTCAATAAAGGCAAAAAAGAAACAAATATGAGAAAAAATGGCAAAAGAAGCCAAAAAAAAGCATATTGGTGTTCTCTGGTCATTACACCAGTTTTATTGCAAATGGTTCCAAATTGAAGAAATATATTTGTTTGGCAAACGTCAACCCGACTGCACTCAGAGAAATAAACCTGTAAAAATAGCACAAAAAACTATTACAAATTAGTTACAAATGGCATTGCAGAAAACAACTGCTAACATTAACAGATTTTTTTGCTAAATATTAATAAAATAAGAACAGCAAATATAAATCTGTTAGTTTTACAAAATTTTAGTTATTATAGCAATTTACTCTGCTTAAATTAGCAAAAGCTTTTAAATATTTGTAGACTAAAAATAGAAAACAAAAACTGTAATATTAATAAAATGTTTGTTATATTTACTTCAAATTATATAGAAAGTTTATTTTGGTTAAATCAACAGAAATTTTTGCTAAAAAATTGTAGATTGACGATTTCAGAAGGGCAGATTTTTATTCACATAAAAAAAAAATTAAAAAAAAATTAAAAAAAATCTTTAAAATTTTAATTTTTTTTTGCTGATTTTAGCAATTTTGATTTGTTACTTTTAATTAATTACAATTTTGCTCAAATATAACTAAATGTTTTTAAAATCAACAGATTTATTTTTGCTATTCTTATGTTACTAATATTTATCAAAAAAAAAAATCTGCTAATTTAACAGGTTTTTTCTGCAACGTCATTTGTAACAAATTTTTAGTAGCTTTTTTGCTATTTTTACGGGTTTAATTCTATGAGTGTATTAAAAATTACCAAAATTCAAAATTTTGTAATATTTAATTTTTTATTTTATTTATTCATTTAATAAAAAATTTGTTAGATATGGAATTCTGAATTCTTCGGATATGATTAACCCACTTAAGCCTGGAATTAGAAATGACCCAAAAATTTGATAAATATGCAAAAACGCGTTTTTTAAATTAATTTTAAAGATTTTTAAAAATATATAATTTTGACATGTCGATCGGTATTTTCATAACATAATACTTGTAATTAAGGTAAAAAAAATTGATAATAATTATGTGTCGATCGACTCCTTTCCAGGACAGTTTATAAAAATTGGTTATTTTGTCAAAAAATTTTAATGTTTTTTTCATCAAAGTTTGCATAATTTTCGGAAAAATATCTTTTAAATTTGATTAGACTATAACTATCTTTACTTTTATTTAAAAAATCTGTAACCCCTAGTGGCGTGGGCAATAGCGGGGAACGAAATGGCTAATGAATTGGCTAGGGGATGATCATCCCTGGTGTTAGTCACTTTGGGGAACGCTATACCTTTTCGAGCTCTCAAGGCGGAGCTGGTGGATTGGGCTGACACCATGCATAGAACCATCTGGGAGAATGCGGGTGTTGGCAGGACCACGGGGATTCTCTGGGGAAACCCGGACAGGGACAGGACGAGGGAAATTCTGAATCTTAGTATTAAGGAACTGAGTCTTTTGATGGAAGTGTTCACGGGACACTCGACACTGAGGACCCATCTCCACCGTATTGGTAGAGCGGACTCGGGAGTGTGTAGGGCCTGTGGGGAGGACGAGGAGACCTTGCAACACTATCTCTGTGAATGCCCGGCATTTGCTGGGATCCGTCGAAATACTATCCAGTGACCCAATATCAACATTGGGGGATCTTAGGGGCATAGGATAAAGGAGGTTTAGGAATTTCGTCAGTGCAACAGAGTTCCTGAGGTAGAAAATAGACATGGGACCGATTTTTTAGAGCGCACAACAAGCCGACATTCTGGCTTAAGTGTAAGTACTCAGGGACTTGAGTCGCATTAGAGAAGCATTTCCCTTCTCCGAATCCTCTTTTCGACCTAACCTAACCTAGTGACCTGGGCACAAAAAAGTAGTATAAAACGTAAATTATATTATGACTACAATATACCAATAATTATTTTATCCAATTAGATCCATATAGGGCCAATGTTTTTGACCTAAAAGACCCACTAGAAAATTTACTGAATGACTACTTTCAGATTTTGATTAAATTTGGATATGTTGTAAAGTGTACTAAAACTACGAACAAATAAAAGAGTGGGGTAAAAAAAATGGCACCAGTTTCATTTAATTCGTTTTTCACTTTTATTCCAAAGGAACTATACAAAAATGGGTATCAAATTAAAGGTATTTTAAAGATCTATCAAACGGTTTACCAAAAAAATTTGTGGGCCTATATATTTTTTTGAGTGTAGTCTAATCAAATGTATATGATACTTTTCAGAAAATTATGCATTGTTTAATTTTAACAAAAATAATCAATTTTCAGAGAAAGTCCTGGAAAGGAGTCGCTCCATACACAAACACGTATAATTTATTTTTTTTTCTTAAGTTAATTGCAACTATTATATTATAAAAATGGCAATCGACATTTTCAAATTAAGTATTTTAAAATATCTTTAAAATTATTTTTTAAAAAACACGCGCGCTGTAAAAAAAACCGTCCTTCTGGAAATATAAATAATTTGCAAAACATTTCCGTTTCCCATGTTTCTAATATAATATTTTTGCTTGTAAACATATATATGTTTGGAACTAATGAAAAACGTCTTCCGTCAATATATACAATTATATATGTATATATATACAATTTATATATGCAAATATATATTTGCATCCCCCAAACATAATATCAAAAAATTTTTAAAACTGCAAGTATATCTTTGTTTAGGTTTGAAAATTTGAATCGTTGTAAACAAATATGCAAACATATTTAAGTGTCTTTTTCTGCGTGCGTTTTTGAAAATTTGTGGATCATTTTTGATTCCAGGGTAAAGTGCCTAAAAGATATCCGATGAAGTCAAAATAAATGGAATGAAAAATTAAACTTTTCAAAATTTCGAATTTTTGGAATTTTTAATAAAAATACACTTTTTCACAAATTTGCCATTTTCGGCAGTAAACGTTTTCCAAAAAAAAAAGATTTCTTCCATTTGAAACCACCCAGTAAGAAACTGCCAGTGGTACAAAAAATTAAGGTATACCACAGACTAACCGGCGATTTGTAAATAAACTACTGGCAGAACACATTTTTAAGATGCTTTAACATCGTTTCCGGAAAGCGTTTTGCCAGTACATGTTTTACAATAACATCAGTGGCCTACCACTATGCCAACGTTGGCAAAAAGCGTATCGCCAGTGATATTCAGTCAGAAATTACTAACGTCTCAAAAGTCTAACCTTTGGTAAAGCATTTATTTTATAAAAATTATGATGCTTTGTTTAAAAAAGTTTGCAGTCGGAAGGTTCCGACTAACCTTTTTTTGTCTTCCCAACGTTGGCAAGTTATTTCCATCAAACCTTATGCCAGTGCTGTCTTATTTGAGCAGCCAACTGTTACCCAGCAGTTACCATTTACTTAAGTTTTAAGCTATCAATTATAATTTGTCTAGTTAGTTCAGTGGTTAGAGCTATCGGCTGACAATCTGGCGGCCAGGATTCGAATGCAGGCGGGACCAAAAAAATTAACTCTATTTTAATTATATTTTGTAAAACAAATTTTTAGACCACCTATTTCATGGTTTCACTAACATTTTGCAAACGTTTGAAATTTCCTTTCCCCTGTGCTGTCCGACACTTTTTGAACATGCGCCCCTTTTGTCTAGTGATATTATCATTATAGGATTGAGCAAGCACTTGTTGCCAGCACTTGTACCACTTGCTAAAGTGACTTGCCAGCGTTGGTCCGTTTGTCTTTTTCAGACTGGGCATTTGCAATATAACTGGGGGTGTAATGACAAATCTATTTTTAAGGGGCATCTTAATATTCACACATACACAAATTGCCTAAACATAGTGTTTGAATGCTTATAAGCCTTTCCAAGCCAACTGTCCCGCTAATACTCTCACAACACTCCTATATGATGCCAATAAAAAAATGGAACGACTTTCAAAAATTTTCCAAAAAGTAGATAAAGTAGGCGTTATTGATAACTTTAGAATTATCATTAAAATATTATTTATTATAATTTAATAGACTTTATAAAATGCTGGAATTTTTACTCTGTTAACAAATGTTTTTCTGAACAATAAGAGAAAAAAAATTTTTGGAAAAATTCAGAATTACTTATGTAATAGAAACTCACAAAATATTTTTTCTTTAAATCACTAAGGACGTTTTTCTATGCATTCCAAGATGTCAAGATATTAATTGATTTAGATCATATTAAGAAAATTGTGTATCAATTAAAATAATTTGTTTCTATGTTATTGATTTTATTTTCAATTAAGATTTTAAACATATGTAAAGGGTCCGCCAAATAACTTTTTTTTTTTTGAACTCCTGAACCAATTGGACTTTGTATGGCGTCAAACCAAGGTCTTTATGCAAAATTCGTCTCAATGATGTCTCCGAAATGTTCAATTGTTGAGAACGACGGTGAATTGATGTTGATGGCGCTTCTCGCACAATTTCTGCCACAGCAGCAATATTCTTGGGTGTACGCACTGTTTTTGGCTTTTCACGATTTGGTTTATCGATGAGGATGCCAGATTCTTTCACTTTTTTTACAAGATAACGAACATACGGAACATATTCGTTCAGCGGAAGGATAAAACTAATTATCTGTTAAATCAGACATGAGCTAAGTGTTACCATTCACGAAATAAGCACTAGTTCAAAAAAAAACACGTTAGATGGCGGACCCTTTATTAAAAATTTAATTGAATATTTGTTTTTAATTTCAGACATATTTTTTGTAGATACTATTAAATCTTTAATAAAAATTTGAAAAAAATCGTCAAAAATTTGGAAAAAATCTCTAAACTGTAAAAAAAAAACGCTAAAATTATAAAAAAAAAGTCGAAAAAAATATCAAAATTGAGAAAAGAGTCATTAAAGAAAATTACAAAGTTGGATAAAAATCGCCAAAAAAAGGAAAAATCGTTCATATTTTAAAAATTGGACAGAATTTAAAAAAATCGTCAAAATTGTCAAAATTTAAAAAAAAAAAATTAAAAACGCCAAATTTGGAAAAAAAAGATTAAAATTGAAAAACAATTGTTAAAAATAAAAAAAATTAAACAAAAACGTTAAAATTGGAAAAAAAAAATCGACAAAATTAAACAAATCGATCGATCATATTTAAAAAAAACCGTAAAAATTTTAAAAAATCAACAAAAATTAAAAAAACGCACAAATAAAATTGAAAACGTCTGCATCTAGAAAACGTTTTAATTATTATTTTAGCAATTTATTTCAACTTGGCGATTTTTAATTTTAGCAATTTTTAAATTTCAGGGATTAATTTCAATTTGGCGATTTTTTAAATGTTGACGATTTTTTCTTAAAAAATCAACAAAAATTAAAAAAACGCCCAAATAAAATTGAAAACGTCTGCATCTAGAAAACGTTTTAATTATTATTTTAGCAATTTATTTCAACTTGGCGATTTTTAATTTTAGCAATTTTTAAATTTCAGCGATTAATTTCAATTTGGCGATTTTTTAAATGTTGACGATTTTTTCTTAAAATTGTTTAAGTATTAGAGAATTTTTCTAACTTATTTTTAGTTTTGGCAGTTTTTTTTTGCTATTTTTTAAGTTTTGACATTTTTTCTTTGTTGTCATTATGGGATATAAATAAAAACTGTAAATTTGTTGTGCACTAAATTAATTTTCACTTAAACATTTAATGCATTTTATTAAACTTTTAATTGAAAGTGAGTTCGAAATCAAACAAAACTTTAATTGAAATTTGTTTGGAAATAATTTTGTCTTTGGAACGTATACGTACTATTAACAATGACAATAATATATACGCGAACAAATATTTGCATTTTAATTAAATATTTTCGTATGCAATATTCTACAAATAGCTTCTCTAAAACAAATCCGGGTAACACTCTGAAGTTTTCTAAGTCGATAAAAAAATGTCTCAACTTTTTTTATAACTTTAATACCATGATAACATTGATACCAATTTAAGTAGGACAATTGGTATGCAAAGCCTTATATACAGGGACCGAAAATAACAGTTATTGTTTAATTTTTTATCATAAAAAGCATATGGAGGCAAATGTCGGAGCACTGATTCTACCGTGTGGAAAAGTTTTTCATAAAATGCTCTGCTTTTGAAAATTTAGATTTTTATTTTTTCGAGCAAATATAAAAGTTTATTTTTGATTTTTATTTTTTTAAGTAAAAATAAAAGTTAATTTTTGATTTTTATTTTTTTAAATAAAAATAAAAGTTATTTTTTAATCCTTTGTGGAAAAGGCTTTCATAATGATCTGCTTTTTAATATTTAATTTTTTAATTTTTCCATCAACTAAAAAAATTATATTTGAGTTTTATTTTTTCGAACAAAAATAAAAGCTATTTTTTGATTTTTATTTTTTTTGGCAAAAATAAAAGTTATTTTTTTACTTTTATTGTTTTGAGCAAAAATAAAAGATATTTTTTTATTTTTATTTTATTATTTTTATCAAAAACTAACTTTTATTTTTGATCAAAAAAAATAAAAATAAAAGTCAAAAAATAACTTTTATTTTTGTTCGAAAAAATAAAACTCAAAAGATAATTTTTTTATTTGATGGAAAAATTAAAAATCAAATATTAAAAAGCTGATCATTATGAAAAGTCAAAAAATAACTTTAATTTTTTGCTAAAAAAAATAAAAGTTAAAAAATAACTTTTATTTTTGCTCGAAAAAATAAATGTCACAAATAACAAGTTTGTTATAATTTTTATTAAAAATAAAAATTATGTTTTTTTTTTTTCGACCTTTAATTGTGCAATGAAAATGAAAATTATTCAAGTTCGAGGCCATACTCTATATTTCTTCATTAGGATATTGTCCTAACAAATAATCTATAGAGTTTTTGTTTTCAAATTTATTATTTGACCCTTTCAGGAATGTGTTGATAGATCTATTTCGGGAATTTTCTAGGTTCCCATCATCAGAACACGTTTTGAAAGCGGTAACAATCCCATGCCAAACATCAACCATACATATGAACTAGTTTACTCACTACATGAGAACTAATATACATATGAGTTTGAAGTTAAAGATTATAACCATTGATCCAAAAATAAATTGAAAACTTGTTTGATGTGCAAGATCCACCTCTGGTGGATATTCAATACACGTTTTTTTGTTTCTCTCCTCTCTTTATATTTTGTTTACTTTGTAAACAAACCAGGGGAAGTAAACTTGGCGGTACTCTGCCTTTTATACAAGTTTGTTATAATTTTTATTAAAAATAAAAATTATGTTTTTTTTCGACCTTTAATTGTGCAATGAAAATGAAAATTATTCAAGTTCGAGGCCATACTCTATATTTCTTCATTAGGATATTGTCCTAACAAATAATCTATAGAGTTTTTGTTTTCAAATTTATTATTTGACCCTTTCAGGAATGTGTTGATAGATCTATTTCGGGAATTTTCTAGGTTCCCATCATCAGAACACGTTTTGAAAGCGGTAACAATCCCATGCCAAACATCAACCATACATATGAACTAGTTTACTCACTACATGAGAACTAATATACATATGAGTTTGAAGTTAAAGATTATAACCATTGATCAAAAAATAAATTGAAAACTTGTTTGATGTGCAAGATCCACCTCTGGTGGATATTCAATACACGTTTTTTTGTTTCTCTCCTCTCTTTATATTTTGTTTACTTTGTAAACAAACCAGGGGAAGTAAACTTGGCGGTACTCTGCCTTTTATACAAGTTTGTTATAATTTTTATTAAAAATAAAAATTATGTTTTTTTTCGACCTTTAATTGTGCAATGAAAATGAAAATGAAAATTATTCAAGTTCGAGGCCATACTCTATATTTCTTCATTAGGATATTGTCCTAACAAATAATCTATAGAGTTTTTGTTTTCAAATTTATTATTTGACCCTTTCAGGAATGTGTTAGGACAATATCCTAATGAAGAAATATAGAGTATGGCCTCGAACTTGAATAATTTTCATTTTCATTTTCATTGCACAATTAAAGGTCGAAAAAAAATATAATTTTTATTTTTAATAAAAATTATAACAAACTTGTATAAAAGGCAGAGTACCGCCAAGTTTACTTCCCCTGGTTTGTTTACAAAGTAAACAAAATATAAAGAGAGGAGAGAAACAAAAAAACGTGTATTGAATATCCACCAGAGGTGGATCTTGCACATCAAACAAGTTTTCAATTTATTTTTTGATCAATGGTTATAATCTTTAACTTCAAACTCATATGTATATTAGTTCTCATGTAGTGAGTAAACTAGTTCATATGTATGGTTGATGTTTGGCATGGGATTGTTACCGCTTTCAAAACGTGTTCTGATGATGGGAACCTAGAAAATTCCCGAAATAGATCTATCAACACATTCCTGAAAGGGTCAAATAATAAATTTGAAAACAAAAACTCTATAGATTATTTGTTAGGACAATATCCTAATGAAGAAATATAGAGTATGGCCTCGAACTTGAATAATTTTCATTTTCATTGCACAATTAAAGGTCGAAAAAAAACATAATTTTTATTTTTAATAAAAATTATAACAAACTTGTATAAAAGGCAGAGTACCGCCAAGTTTACTTCCCCTGGTTTGTTTACAAAGTAAACAAAATATAAAGAGAGGAGAGAAACAAAAAAACGTGTATTGAATATCCACCAGAGGTGGATCTTGCACATCAAACAAGTTTTCAATTTATTTTTTGATCAATGGTTATAATCTTTAACTTCAAACTCATATGTATATTAGTTCTCATGTAGTGAGTAAACTAGTTCATATGTATGGTTGATGTTTGGCATGGGATTGTTACCGCTTTCAAAACGTGTTCTGATGGGAACCTAGAAAATTCCCGAAATAGATCTATCAACACATTCCTGAAAGGGTCAAATAATAAATTTGAAAACAAAAACTCTATAGATTATTTGTTAGGACAATATCCTAATGAAGAAATATAGAGTATGGCCTCGAACTTGAATAATTTTCATTTTCATTGTCACAAATAACTTTTAAAAATTTGTATATAAATAGAACATTTTTGATCTTCAAAGTTTAGTAGGAAAAGACCCTTGTTCGGAAAAGACCCTAACCACGTGACGTGCTTGATTACTAAGAAGACAAGAATGGAGCAAAATTGATGACTAATAGGTTTTTTGTTAAAGTTCTGCCTATTACAGAGGCTTTTCTAAAACTTCGGGTTCTGATGAGATCTTTGGCCAGATCGAAATACTAGTATCAACCTAGCTAATATGTTTGATTTGTGTTATTTATTTATTTAGCTCGTTATAAATTGAAAATAACATAAAAATAATCTCGATGTATATAAACACAAAAAACTAATAAAACTTTAAACTTTTACTTTTGCTGAAAAAAAAAATAAAAGTCAATAAAAAATTTTATTTTTGCTCATAAAATAAAAATCACAAAATAACTTTTTGCATCTGACTTTTATGATCAAATTAATAGTAATTACGGTCCCTGATTTTATGTTTACAAATAAATAAATAGATTGTTATAATGTATAACAATGATATGGTATTGTTTTTTAAGTCTTTGTTGTTATTGTTTTTTTGTTATTTCTATACTTCATGACTATGTGACACAATTTTTAAAAACGAGTACAAAAAATAAAATTAATATTCCATAAACACTTAGCAGTGTTTTAGAGAATGAACTCTTAACAAATCATTGATACCTTTTGTACTAGTTTTTAATTAACAGAATATCGGCTTAACCCCAAAAAGTCACATCATATTTTGCATACACTAAGCACTTTATTTGTCGAATCGAAGAAGTTAATTTTTAATACGTTGCAAATGACTGCCGATACAAAAATGCTTTAAAATTTAAATTTTATTAGAAAACTAATTTAGTTATGAGATAGGCGTGGTAGAGAAGATTAAGCATACTTTTCTAAAAATCATAACTACATTGTAAATTTTTTATTGAATTAGACTGCGCAGTTTCTGGTAACACAACCTTCATCAGTAATCCTTTATTAGTTTTTATTTGTAACTAATTAACATTAACTGTGAACACTATAGATAGATACAGTCTATAAATACCAAAATCAAGTAATGTTGATATTCCTTTAAAACTCTGCATTAATATAAGTTTTAAATAAAAGCAAAAACAATCTGCTTTACACTCTTTTAATTTTTCTTTTCTTTAACATGTTGCTGTGATGTGATGCTTTCACTATGTTTTGATATACACAATGTAAACAACAATAATAATGATGTTATACAAAGTGTTGTTGCATAAAAGCTAACACTAGCACCTTCTTATTCTACACTCACACACACCTACAACCCATACACAATAGTTTTGCTTATTTTTTAACTTTTGTATTATCACCACTACTACATGCATACATAGAACTACAATAACAAATTCTTATTGTTCAACCGATTTGTATAAAGAAAAACAAACACAAATAATGATTTGAGTTACAATCAAATACATGTGTTTTAAAATACACACAAAGAAATTTACTTGAAGAAATTAGTGTACTTCCAAGCACTTGCAATAGGGCACCAAAGACATATTTTCTTGGCCAAAAATTAAATTTTCTCACATTCTGTTTTCGTTTCTTTGCTGTACCATTCAAATAATAAAAAATTATGGTAAAAAAATCTAACTTTAGATCATACTTGGGATTTTTCATTAGAATCGAAATTTAATTAGCATTAGGGTTTTTATTTTCGCAGGGATCCCGGAATTAAATTAATTAAATTTGACATAATTTGTGCTTGAAAAATTAAGACTTTTTTTATAAAAATAAATTTATTAAATCGAAACACGGCACAAGACAACTTTTTTTTAAAAAGCTAAAATTAATAATCATGCGCAGGCACGGATCTAGGGGGATGCAAATTGGGACATTTCCTCAACCAGAATACAATTTTTCAATATAAAAATGTAAAAAGGTTTAAAAAAGTTAATTAAAAATACTATAATTTCCCGCCCAAAATCTTTTCCTGGATCCGAGACTGATCTTGGTGGACTAAAATAGCAGTTTTGTGTTTCTTCATCTATAAAATTTCCTGTTTAAACTGATAATATAGGATTTTGACTTGCAGTTTTTTCTCAGACTTGTGACGTTTTTTTTTGGATATTTTGGCGTATAACAGCCAAACCATTGAGATTTTCGATCTAATACTAAGACAAAAATTGTACCCAAGACAATAGTTAAGAACTCTCTACTACATCGCAAAAGCATTGGAACGCTCCTTCAGGCAGTTTTGGCCTTGTGAAAGTGCAAAGGGACAGGGTTACTTTCACAAAATACGGCTAAAAAGGCCTATTTTGAAATTAAAAATTAAACCCTTAAACCCCACCCACAAATATGATTGATTCATTAATCTGCTAGAGAATCTTCCAAAGAAGAGATTGATACCATAATCTTGGATAAGCTCCTCCTACTTCCTGGATATGTCCATCCCACACATTGTTAAAAGCAAGTCAAAATCTGTTTGCAAGTCAAAATCTGGAAGCTCGATTTTCACCGTAGACGTATTTTATTTTTCTAGTTGACTTTTTTGCTCAGTACAATCCCAAGAAATGCGAAGCGCCCATTAAGATGTTCAAATCGCCCCACGCTATTATATATACTACCTATATCGGAATTTTTTTCATCGGTTTGTCAGATTTTGCAACTTTTGTAATTTTTTAAGAAAATAAAATATTTCATTAAAACATTTTCCTTAAAAATTTTTCATTTATTTCAAATTAATAGCGAAATGCTGTAAAAAATAGGCCCTAGTACATAATATTTTTATTAATAAATTATTTTAAAAAAATTTCACCCAGAATAATGAATTAATATAACCAAAAAAGTTTTTTTTATAAAAGTGCATTAAATGTCCCGACCAAACAAAAGTTATGTCACAAATACAAAATCAGATCTCATTTGGTTTAGATCCGATATTTATTTTTATACAAGTTTATCTCAGAATTGAGGTATACAGTAATATCCGATTAGGTCCCTCTAATATATTATTCTATGTGATATTGTCCAAGAAAAGTGGTCTGCGAAACCATAGTTGTCATTTATTTATCGCTATATCAAACTAAAAAATATCTACATTTTCAAAACAATTCAAAAATTTAACTATAAATCGCCAAATTTATCAAACTTTTCAAAATCTGTTCTGAAATTACTCGTACTAAAAAAATAGCTACACTTTTTAAACTTTTTAAATTTTCTTCAAAAGTTTTGCTTAAAAATAATTTTATTTTATAAAAATAAATTATAAAAAACGCTAAGAAAAACGTCAAGACTGACTAGTCACGTAAAAACGTCTAGACTGACTAGTCTCGCTAAATCGCTAGATTTTAAGAGAAAATAGATAAATTGCCAACAATGGTTCCAAGTAGATCCCAAAAAAAATCGATTATATTTAAAATATTTGGAAAATCTAAAACTTTAAAAAAAAAATCCCCAAAATTGCAAAAAAAAAATTATCAAAATTAAAAAAAAAAATCGCCAAAATTTAATATTAAAAAAAAAACGCAAAAAGTTAAAAAAGAAATTCCAAATTTAAAAAACAAAATATTAAATCGATAAAATTTAAAAAAATCCTAAAATATATGTTTCATACAAAAAAATATTTTTTATTAAATTCAGTTTTTATTTATATATATTTTTTTTAGCATTTTTGACTTGAGTGCACACGTTTTTCTGGCTTTTATCTGGTCGTTAAACAAAACGCAATATAGTGTAATTTTTCATAAATATAAAAGTAAATAACAAACAAGTTTTAAAGAATTTTCCAAGTCGGATTTTT
Source organism: Delia radicum (assembly GCA_021234595.1). Classification (NCBI taxonomy): domain Eukaryota; kingdom Metazoa; phylum Arthropoda; class Insecta; order Diptera; family Anthomyiidae; genus Delia; species Delia radicum. Next base: position 95,733,049 of record CM037851.1, read on the forward strand.
GTTAAACTAATTGATTCAATAAGCATAATATAATGAACAAAACAAAAATGGAAAAATTTAATTTTCATAATGTTCCCTAAAGAGGACCTTTAATATATTTTCTTTTTTAATTATCCTCCAAGTATTAGTCTTTTTTAAATGGTTTACGCATTTCAACTGATCTTACTTATTTTGGACAATTTTTCAACATATTTCACAACAATAAAAATATTGAGTGACAATATTTTGTTGTTGTTTTTGTTTTTTCTTTGATATTTTAAATTTTGAATCTCGCTCCTAGACGAGGACAAGAAATTCTCATTGAGTTTGTGATTTAACATAACAAATATCTCTAGAAATTCGAATAACAAAGTCCCCTGAAGATTTCCTTAGGCAGGAATGAAATCCGGATAGGGACACGCCTACATCAGATTGTTTCACAATTTGTAAAATAAGTTTTGGGACTTTAGCACATTTAATTACTATAAAAAAAAATATCGTTTGTTTACCATAAATAAAAAAGTTAGCATTACATATGGTAACCCCTTAAGCAGCTTTAAGCGACACATAAAACGTTAAAATAATTTTTTTTTCAATTTATATCGAGCTTCCCATCCCCGTGTATTTACAAAAATAAAGCAAATCAAACATATTAGTTAGGTTGATACTATTATTTCGATCTCGCTGAAGATCTCATCAGAACCCGATATTTTAGAAAATCTAGCGCCTCCAGAATAGGCAGAGCTTTGACATTTTAAGGTTAAAAAAATTTGTTTCGATTTTACTTAATTTTTCAACAATTTTAAATACATTAATGGTGTTTTCTTTTCTGGAAAAAAGTGTTGCCTTCTTAATGTGCAACGTTTTTCAAATTTTGCCCTCGCCCCATTAAAATGAAGCATTTCTACAATCAGAATAGAACACAATTTCTTCACATATTACATTTATTTAAACAAATCTATTTTTTAGTGTTGTTAAAGTTCGGGTTCGAATCCCAGCAGACTTTAAAAAAAATTTAATGTTTTTTTTAATAATTAATTTTTGTTTTTTAATTATTTAAAAAATTTGGATTTAGCTCCATACATTTTTTTCAATTAAATTTTTTTTTATAATTTTGTTTGTAAGCGAATTTCAGATTAAAAAAATTATTAAATACTTACAAAAAGAAAAAATTAAAAAAAATAGCAAAAACAAATTAAAAAAATCGTAAATTAAATTTAACAAAAAAAAAAAAATATATATAAAAATGTGATACCAATATGGGTTTGAACTCGGGATCTTCTGTATCAGAAGCCAGCACATTACCACTCTGCTACCAAGGTGAGAGTTTTCTCGCCAAAAACTTTGCAATATATACACATGAGATTGATAAGCCAAAAAAAAACAAGGCTGTAAATATTTTGAGGGCAGAAAATGTTGCATTTTTTGCCTTTTATAAGGCAACACTTTTAGAAACAAACACGGTACATTCTTAGAGTGTTCACCTCATTTTAGAAAAGAACACAAACAAGGAAATTTAAGGCAAAGTGCAAAAAAAATGTGACATTTTTGTCAGAAAAGAAAACGCTATAAGAAAGTTTTTTAACTAAGGCCAACCTTAGGGTACATGTTCCCTTATGTGGACCTATTCAGTTGTTTTGAAAATTGTTATAAAACTTTTTCAAAGTAGTTGCCACAAGAAAATGATCTATAGCCGAAAAGTGCCACAGAAGTTGGTCTATAATCTGAAGCTTTTGAATTTGCAATATTTAACTTAGTTTTTGTATATACATCCCAAATACTAGATGTACAGCCACATTAGGGTGCATTCCCTTACTTATATAACCACTTATGTGGTAACGCTTTTCTACACAGGGAATTTTAAAATCCGTTTTTTAACAAGTTTGATATAATTTTTATTAAAAATAAAAATTATGTTTTTTCGACCTTTCATTGTGCAATGAAAATAAAAATTATTCAAGTTCGAGACCATACTCTATATTTCTTTAGTAGGATATTGTACTAACAAATATTCAATAGTTTTTGTTTTCAAATTTATTAATTGACCACTTTCAGGAATTTGTTGATAGATCTATTTCGCGAATTTTCTAGGTTCCCATCATCAGAACACGTTTTGAAAGAAGGAACAATCCCATGCAAAACATCAACATTCATAAAAACAAGTTTTCTCACTACATGAGAACTAATATATATTATATGAGCTCGAAGTAAAACAGATTATCACCATTGATGAAAAAATAAATTGAAAACTTGTTTTTTGTGTGTATGTCTACCTTTGGTAAATATTCAATACACGTTTTGGTTTATTTTCCTTTGATATGTACATTTGTTAAAAACAAAATGTACAGGGGAAGTAGTAATCAAGACCATACTTTGTCTTTTATACAAGTTTGATATAATTTTTGTTAAAAATAAAAATTATGTTTTTCGACCTTTAATTGTGCAATGAAAATGAAAATTATTCAAGTTCGAGGCCACACTCCTCTATATTTCTTTATTAGGATATTGTCCTAACAAATAATCTATAGAGTTTTTGTTTTCAAATTTATTAATTGACCACTTTCAGGAATTTGTTGATAGATCTATTTCGGGAATTTTCTAGGTTCCCATCAAAACATCAACATTCATATAAACTAGTTTTCTCACTACATGAGAACTAATATATGAGCTCAAAGTTAAATATTATCACCATTGATCAAAAATAAATTGAAAACTTGTTTGTTATGTGCAAGGTCCACCTTTGGTGGATATTCAATACACGTTTTTTTTGTTTTTTTTCCTCCTTTTTATTTTTTGTTTTGTTTATAAACAAAATCAGGAAGGGTAAACTTTTTTAAAAAATTTAGATTCTTTGAATTTATTGCTAAAATTTTTTTTCCAAGTATACTATCTCCTTGATTTTTACTATTAAATTTTGAAAATAAAATCTTTAAAAGAAGAATACTCATTATTTCTAATAGTTTTTTTTAGAATTATAATTGTTAAATGTATAATTTGCAAGTTTAAATGAAATTCTTGTTCACAGTTATGGTTTGAAAAATTTAAATGAAATTCTTTATAGAGATTCCATAAAAATATAAAATTGTTTCCATGAAATAAATCTCCGACATAACAAGATTATATTAAATAACGTTATTGTAAGTTTTAAAACTAAAATATTAAAAGTGCAGTTCTATTATCGTAAGTAATAGGGTGATCGAGTCGGTTTCTAAAAACCGGTTTTTTGTGATTTGTCAGTTTTTGAATTGTTTCATTGCTATAATTGTGTCATTTTATTGTTGACTATATTAACAAAAACAAACAAAAAAATTTTTTAAATATTTTTAAATAAAAAGCACATCTTTTTGTTTTCTTGACATTTAAAAAAAAAAATGTTTATTATTTTAACAACAATTTTTTATTTTTTCAAAAAATGTATGTTTTATTTAAGTCTTTTTCAATAACGAACGACTTTTAATAAATTGTTTAGAATGCAAAAAGTGAATCTCAGACAACAACTTTGGAGCGCTCATAAATAAAAATTTTAAATGATTTATAAAAATTATTGTTTTTTGAAAACCATCGAAAAAATTTTTAAAGCTGACCCAAAATTTATAATAATTATTTTTTTAAATTAAAAGTTGTATTTATTCGACCTTTCAGTTTTAATTAAACAATATAAAAATGCTCGAGCTCGAGGCCAGTTGTAGTGAATATAAAAATTTATTTATTTCCCAATATTTCGACATGCGTCGAATGTCATTCTCAAGAGTAGTATATTGTATAATGTTTACATAAAAACACAGCTTAGAACTATCGTAGTTCGTTTTTTGTCACCATCTAAATAAAAACTGAATTAAAAACTGAATAAAAAACTAAAATTATAAATTTTCATAAAAAAAAATTGTATTTATAAAAGTATGGAACCACGAATGATGAGTTGCATAAACAGCAGTATGATCAATATTCTAGAGAATTTAATTTTCTCAAAAAGTTTTTATACAAACAATATCTTTTAGGTGTGGAATCATCTATAAAATCTAATCCTAAACATTTTTGGCAATTTGTACGCTCAAAAAAGGGTACGTCGTCATTTCCATGTTGCATGACATACAACAATGTACAAGTTGCAAATTTGCTTTTTGATACTGCAAATCTATTTGCTGATTTTTTTCGTAATAATTTTGTTACACACTCTCAAACTCCGAATATAAAACACTTTAGTAATATTCCTTCTTTCCTTGATTTTTTTAACTCAAAAAAGCCGGATATGGATGGTTTATCACATTTCTTTATTAAGAGTTGTGCTAAGTCAATGTGTATTCCACTTGTTCTATTACACAGGTCAACAGCAAAAAAAGGCTTGACTAACCACTATATAGATTTGATGCATCATGGCTGCCTAAGTACAAAAATGGTAAAATTTTTCAATTCTATGGATAATTTTTTTTTAAAAAAATTTTTTTTTAAAATTGACAATATTTTGAGCTATTTCTCCACTTATGTTGTCATAACTCAAAAACAACTAGTCCGATTTTGTCAAATTAAATTTACAAAAATTAAGGTTTACAATATCTTTAAAGAACTGTACAAATTTTTTTAATGCGATCAATAGTTTCAAAGTTATGAAACAAATTGTTAGCAAAAAAAAAAAAAAATGCTAAAAAAAAAAAAAATTTGAAAAACAAAAATCTGGAAAAAATCGAAAACTGCAAAAAATATTACTTTTTATTTTTTTGTAGTAAAGCTACATATCATGCGAATTAAACTAGATATGGATCATAAAAATCGATGCATGCTTTACATTTTTATTTACAATTAATTGAAGGTATCGCATATTTACAAGCACTGTAGAAAATTGTACCTACTATATAATGAAAATGCAGAACATAAAAACTCAGGTGCATTTTACGACACGCATTTTGGCAAAACCCCTTTGGGAAAAACCTCTATGACATTTTTATGATTCTAATAATTAAAAAAAAAATAAGTAATAAACAAAAGATTGTTTAATTTTTACGATTGCGGTAGGATAGTAATAAAACGCTCATAAATGTGCGTGTACGCTGAAGTGCTCTTATTTTCCGTTAGCTACCTGTAACGGATAATTTTTTTTTTTTCATAAAAGTCCTTAATGTTTTTTAGGATTCTTGGGAATAATAAAAAATTTGCAGCACACACAAACTGTATCCACACAAACTGTATCCACACAAAGGGTTATCCCAAATTATAGTATCAGTATTTATAAGATCTCCTTGACCCTTTTTATTTCATTCAAGAAGTGTTTGCGATAACGCAAACATCATTTAATACCTACACAAAAATTAGAGTCATACAGCTTAGAAGTTAAAAACAATTTTCAAATATTAATAAAATGAGCCAGAAAGCCAGAACATTTTCATGTAAAAACGATCCAGATTTATTTTGTTATGTGTGCGGCCAATATATCACCGGGAAAAAACGGAAGTGGTTCTTAACTTCATTGCAAAAGTCATATCAAGATTGCTATAATATCTATCCGCACAATTTGAACCAGCATTGGACACCGAGTACTATATGCATTCCATGTCGATTGAATTTATCTATGAAGTCTTCTAACGTAAAGTAAGTATAAATTAATAGATTTGGAATATTTTATAATTACAATATTTCTTAATTAAAATTTGAATTCTTCATATTCCTGATTTCAATTTTTTTTTTCATTTTACAGACGACACTTGGAAATTTTGAAGCCTATGCTATGGAGAGAAACAGCGAACCACGCATCCGAGTGTTATTTTTGTTTAAGTACAAAAAGCATATTTGATGGCCCACAAATTCGCAAATTGGTGAACGATACTGAATTTGGCAGTTCAATGTCAGAAATTGAGAAGAATGCATGGGATTCGTTTGTATGGGTTATTCAAAATTTCTTAGGAAATAACAAGGGTGATGATTACGTTGCGCACGTTGAAGAGATGTTAACTCACTTCCAGAATCTTGGATGCAACATGAGCATCAAATTACACTACCTGCACAGTCACTTAGATCGTTTTCCTGAAAATCTAGGAGACTTGAGTGAAGAACAGGGCGAACGATTCCACCAAGATATCCGGACAATGGAGGAACGATACCAGGGTCGCTGGGATGCACACATGATGGCTGATTTTTGCTGGAGTATTCAGAGTAACACTTCGTTATTCAACAATAGTAGAAAATCGACTAAAAGAAAATTTCAGAGTTTGTAGTTTATAATACATATTTATTTATTTATTTTCTTGTTTTATTTATTATAATAAATGTGAATAATAAAATATAAATTTTCTACTATTTAATTTATTTATTTATTTACATTTAAGCTCATCCAACACAAATGTCTTTCCGAAGAATAGAATCAGTATATTCTAGGTAGGGTTTTGCCAAAAAATACACGAATGTTACTATGTAATGCATTTTGATGTGAAAATTTGTACATAGCATGGGGAAAATGTTTTCAAAATTCAATCAATCGAAAGAAGAACATTAACTACTCAATTTTATGTATATCAGACAAAAAACTAAAATTTGGTGAAAATGAGCGAATTCACTTAATTGTGAATAAATTCGAAAAAAATCAATCGATTTTTATGATCGATATCTCATTTTGTTCCTATTACATGTGGCTTTGCGATAAAGCAATAAATCTGAACGATTTTTGCCGTTTTCGATTTTTTATGATTTTTTTTAACCAAAAAAATTTGCTATTTTCACGTAAAAAAAATATTTTTTTCCCTCAATTTTTTATTATAACTCCAAAACTACTGAGCCGATTGAAACGCAATATATTAACGGATTAAAGGCTATGTAAATTTCAGTTTTTCTAAATTTATTTGAATAATATCGGACTAATTTTTTTTTAGTTATCATTAATTATGTGGAGACACGTCTAAAAAAATTTATAATTTTAATTAAAAATTTTTTAAAAAAAAACCTCTCCATAGAATTTTCAAAATTGAACCATATTTGTACTACTGGGACCACAATACATCAAAATTGTATAGTGGTTTTCAAAGCCCCTAAAATTTTTCAAAATTGTTGCCTTGTGTTATTTAATGAGTCTTTGAAAATCGGTAATTTTATTCATAAATGGAAAACTAGTTGGGTTGAACCAATCTTTAAGGATGGAATGAAAAGTAAAGTTGAGAATTATAGGCCAATATGCATATTATCGACTATATCAAAGATATTTGTGCATATTATTTGTGAGAAATTATCATTTTTAGTTAAGCGCTACATAAATCCTTTACTGCATGGTTTTGTCTCGGGAAGATCTACGACGACAAATCTTGCCGTATTTACAAAGTATTGTAACTCTAATTTAGAGGCAGGATTTCAAGTTGATGTTATATATACAGACTTGAAAAAAGCTTTTGACCGTGTATCACATGAAGTGTTGATTCTACAATTTTCTTTATTGGGAATTCACTCGAATTTATTAAATTGGCTAAAATCATACTTAACTAACAGAGTATGTATTGTAAAAATAGAAAATATCACATCTTATTCTGGAGTTCCACAGAGAAGCGTTTTAGGACCGTTGCTTTTTAACCTCTTTATAAACGATATTCATTTTTGTTTTTCTCATAGCTAATAACCTCAAGGTCTACAATAGAATCTCGAGCATAAATGATGTTCGTGGTGTGCAACGTGATATTGATAAAGTTGTATGTTGGACATGGGAAAATGGTTTAACTTTTAATACTGATAAGTGGTATCATATGAGTTATTATAGATGTTATTCCTCCCTTTTATCATCGTATAAAATTCAAGATTTTACACTTAAAACAGTTAATGAAATCAATGATTTGTGAGTAATTTTCGACTCAGATCTCTGTTTCATTAACCATTTGAATTTCATAATTCCTAAAGCATATTCTGTCTTAGCACTTATCCGAAGAAATTTTGCAGATTTTAGTGATGCATACACTAGAAAACTACTGTACACAATGTTTGTCCGTCCGAAACTAGAATATGCATCTATGCACCCTTATGCTGCAGTTCACATAAATCGCCTGGAAAAGCTACAGGTAAAATTTATCAAATTTGCATTGCAAAATATAAATTATCATGACCCAGTGCCATCCTATGAAAATCGATGCAACTTAATTCACCTTCAAACATTAGAATCGCGTAGAATGAACTCATCGCTTTTATTTATTCATGGACTTATTTCAGGTTCCATTAATTGTCCGCTATTGTTGTCGTATATACATTTACGTGTTCCAGTCTATGCACTTAGATATCATGAATATTTTTATGTCAAAACACATCGTACTGAATATGGGAAAAATGAACCTATTGACAGGAATCTTATTTTATATAATTATTTAACATTTGATTGTCAATATTGTAAAAAATGTAAACATTGCTTATTAGATTTTAGTTTAAATATAAATGAATTTAAAAACATGTTATTAAATTTTTCTTTTTATGAGAAAAATAAATAGATTTGAGAATTAATTGTTCTAGTCTGTAAGGACTTGTATCCAAAGACTTAATAAACAAATAAATAGTTAAATAGTTAAAATTGTATAACTTTTAAATCCCGGTTAACCGTTTTTTTTTTTTTTTTAAATCAACTATTCGGATATACCAAAATCCGGTTTTCCAAAAATTTCGAATAATCGATCACCCAGTAAGTACCACTATTTAAGTAAATGTGTATGTAATGTATAGGGCAAGTTTTTATGGAAATAGCCATTAAATGCTGCTTTTACCATTATTGTAAAAAGCCTTGCCATAAAAATAAATTTTTTACTGTTTTTTAGACCTTTTGTTGAAAAACGCTATAAAATTTAGTCGAAACCCGAAACTAAACGAAACTTATACTTTTCAAATCATTCTAATTTACTACGATGTCATTTAGCAGTTTAACTGTAAATTTCTTTGGTATTGGATTTTGCTAAAAATATTATAAAACTTTTAGTCAACTGATATTTTTTGAAATATTTGGAATTTGTGTGCCATTTTTGCCCTTTATCTTTCAATTTTTGCTGTTTTTTTCGTGCTAACTTGCATGCCATTTTTAACTATTTTTTTGCCATTTTTAACTCGTAATGTATTTATAATGTACTTATGATTTTTACAAAATTGTTTTTATTTAAAAATGTTGTCCATAAATATTTACATAGAAAATCCGGGTGTTTTAGGGAGAATAACTTTTCTATAAATAACCGGAGGTTAACTTTAACCACAGATATTTCCATACAAAAGTGTCATTCATAACTATGCTTAAGACCAAAACTTAAGTTAACTTGAGATAAGATAGCAGGTTTTAGTATTATTCATAGTTAAAAATATTTTCTTTACTATAACTAAATATATAAATATGCAAGTTGTTCATACTGTCGTTGTAGTTTTTGTTTTTATATTTTAATGTTTCCTTCCGTATTCTTCTTGGGTTTATGCGTAAATTGCCTTGGAAAAAAAAACTTTTAAATTGCATCCGCAAAGATAAGGAGAAATTTTTCTTTTAAACTTTTTCCTTTTCTTTGTAAACGAATATCAGTGCTTTTACACTGGATTCAAAAAATAACTGTATTATTAAAATTTATTCGATTTAACCTCATTTTCACAATATCCCGTTATCTACTAACTGAAATTTTAAATTTCGCATACATTTTCAATTTAACTAATTTTTGCTTTATAACGAGCTTCCAACATCCGTATATTTACAAAAATGAAGCAAATTAAACATATTAGCTAGGTTGATACTAGTATTTCGATCTGGCTAAAGATCTCATCAGAATCCGAAGTTTTAGAAAAGCTAGAGCCTCCAGAATAGGCAGAACTTTAACAAAATTCCTATTAATCATCAATTTTGCTCCATTCTTGCCTTCTTAGTAATCAAACACGTGGCTAGCGTTTTTTCCTAACAAGTATCATGACGTTACTAAACTTTGAAGACGAAACATGCTCTATTTGTTTAATTTTAACTGGACATTCGGTAATCGGGCCTTAGAAATAAAAACTTTTGATTAGCAAAACTATTTGAAAATAAATATCGCCCATTCCATGAGAGAACATTCAAAATCGGAAATTTTTTCTTAAAATTGGGCTTAGGGGATGTCTATTACTCATTACAGTTTTAATTTTTCAGTTCCTTAAAATTGTGCAAACTCGCGTTTTTATTCCCGTTTTTAATGTTTTAAAAAATCAAACAAATACTAAAAGTGGTGAACTTTGAAGAGCCATATTTTCCAAAGTCCATGGACTATTTCATAGATTTAAAAAGCATATGAATGTCTACTTTATATGGTCAATTTTAAAAAAGTTTATAATTTTTTTATTAAATAACAACTTCGACTTTTTTGGGACTAGAAGGCTCACTATTTTTAATGATTTTTTCAATAATAGCTTTCTACTTTTTGCATTTAAAAAGAAAATGTTTTAGTGTTTAAAGTTTTTTTTTTAATTTTTAGTTACATATATATGTATGACCTACTTAAAAGATTTTTGAAACCTGCTGAAACTGACTTTAGATGCCTCTTATTTCTCAAAGTTTTATCAATTGAGACGAACGATGAACAGGGTTAGGTTGACTATACTTAAAAGATATAACATGCAAAGTTTAACGCTGAAACGTCTTCACCAAAAGAATTAGTGTCCATTTAAAAGTCGAAAAATTATAAAAATTATTTAAAACTTACAAGAATTTTTTTAATTCATTTAATTTTGTAGCTCATAGTTTTTAACTTTTATATCCAAACCATTACAAAATGGACGTACTAGATGTGGAGAAAATGTTGTAATTATGCACAGTTGGAGGTATGTTTTGTTGATGTGCCCTTTACAGATAAAGAGTAAGACCTTCACAAAAACCTTCGAAAAACATGAGTGTGAATTTTGTTCAAAAAGCAGTTTTCACATGGCACATTCGCTGTTTAGTTTTAACTAGGCCGGTTTGCTGCGTGAACAGAGTTTTTTTCAGTTATATTAGTTTCTTGTTTTTATATACATAGAGATTATTTTTTTTTTCTTTTTTTTACAACATAAAATCAGAGAAGCATATAAAAAAAATTTAAATGCAAAAATTATATGGACTTTTTGTAAATTGTGCAAAAATTGCATAATTTGTTTTTGCTTTTTTATATAGCTAACATTGATATTGATAGATTTTAAAAACCTAAAAATAATAGTGGCAACGCGTAAAATTGATCGCCGCCACAATTTTTATTTCAAACGGGACTGTGTACTAAAAAAAATTTCAATATCGCGTCTCTGGGTCAAAAACTAAAATTTTTGAAACACCACAAAATATGACTAAGATTTTATGGAAAGCACAAAATAAGTCAGTAAATTTCCATAAAAACGCCGACAATTGTTTGAATTCAATCAAAAAATATAATTTTGACAACTTTTTGTCAAAAAGGATTAAAAGTCCCTAAATAGTGGTTTATTATTGTGTAAAATCCTATTTATGTGCCATAAAGTTAATAAAAATGAAATTATACATAATTTAAATATTTTTGAGAACAGCCCGTATAGAATTTGTTCCTTAGAACTTTGTGAGCCGAACAAAGGTGTTAAAGAGGAATGCTTTTTTTTAAGCTTTAAAGCTCAAATTGCTTTATTAAAACATTTTTTGATAAATCAACAACATGTTATATTAAATTTGTAACCGTTTGATAGAAAACAGAAGAAAAAGATGTACGTTAAAAGAGAAAGCTAAAATAAGCTTAGCTTTTAAAGAAAAACAGTAAAAAATAAGCTAATATTTACAAAATAAGCTGGGCAAATTTCCAAAAATAAGTTTAAAAAACACTTTTACCTTTTGAGACCCAAAAACTTCTTGATTTTTCAAGTTTAAAGTAAAATAATTTTAAAATTATTATTCTTTCCCTACACTCAAAAAAATAAGTTAGTAGAAAAGTCAGTAAAACATCTTGTAAATCAGGTATACTATTTTTCAGCAAATTTGTTGCTAATATTACGTTTTAAATTAAAATTTTAGTTATATTTAGTCAGCACTTAACTGTTTTGAACTAATGTTTTACTAATATTTTACTAATGTTTTACTAATTTATTTTGGTAAAAAAAATTGTGCTGACTAGCACATCAATAGTGTGAACGACAACCAGATTAAAAGTTATATTCAGAATGAATTAGATGTCAAGATGTAGTAGTGACGAGGAAAATTATACTAAAAAGTACAACTCTAGTAAGACATTAAAAAAAATCAAACAGATACAAAATCTGTGTTTCATACATAAAACAAAATTGTGGATTGAAACATCTTAAATTTTGCGTTTTCACCGGCTTGTGAAAGTAATTGTCTATTAATTAAATAAAAGACAAAATAAAATATATAAATCTTAGGTAAATTTGTATGTTTCCTTTTTCTTATTGCAAAAAAAGGGTTGTATATGTTGCATTTTGTTATTTTTTAGTTTCATTTCTGTAATTCTCTGCTGCATTAGCGTTCCCTTAAAAGATAGCATCATTTAGACAACCAATGAAGTAATTAGTTGAAAGTTAAATTATTTTAAAAAGAATCACAAAAATATGTTTTATGATTTTCAGCAAAATAAATTAACTAAAGTAAAAATTTTCTATAAATTTTTTGATTTTTTTCAGCAAAAATTTTATTAATGTTTAGCAAGGGTTTTTTAATTTCTAATCCACTAAGTTTTAGCAAAACTTTTGCTAAATCTACTAATTTTGTTGTAAAAAAACAGCTCGATGATTTTCAGCAAAAGATTTTACTGACATTAGCAATTTTTTTGCAAGAACCCTCCTGACTAAAATTTTGCTGACTCAGCAAAATTTTTTGCTGACTTTACTAACTTTTTTATTTGAGTGTAGAGTTGAGTTATACAAACATATTTTATTAAATATAATTTATTTAAAAATATAATATGACTTTATTATCTCACAAGCGGAGTCTCCCGATAGATTCTCTCCGATCTTAATGAAATTTGAATATGTTTTTTAAAATTCCAACTACTTCTTGATCACAGTGTATACTTTATATTAGATTATTGTAGTAGTTGCATTTTACTTTTAGTGGGTATTAAACGTAACCAAGTTATTTTAGTTTTTTTTCCTTATTATGCTTATAGTTTTTATAAATTTTTATATAATTCAAAAGCATAAACAACATGGTCTTATCCTGATGTAGCAAAAACAAAAAAATTGCTGTAGATACTTCAAAAACTTTCTTCACACCTTTCACGTTAATAATATTTTAATAATGAAATTTTGAAACACAAACTGTCTTGGAAAAAGTCATAAAAAGATTTATAAAACTTAAATAAAACTTGTAAAAATAGAAAATATTCGAGTTACTGCAAGTATCATTTCGATGATGATAAGTTCAACACTAGTTCCAATAAATTTAAGTTTATTTTTTAAGATTTATTAAAAATATAAACGTATACTTAATATTATAATAAGTATACGCCATGATGGCAAATAGAGTTGTGCTTAACTAATTAAAGACCTAATTAAAGACACCAAAGATACACTGGAAATTTTTAACCAAACTTTGCAGATGTATACACTGAAAGAATTATCCTTTATAATATAAATGAAACAATTTCATTGAATTTTTTCGTAGAGAAGAAATTTATTATACTCAAAAAATTTTATAAATATTAGGAAATTTTTCATAAATATGAATTTTAATTGAATTTTTTCGTAGAGAAGAAATTCATTATACCCAAAAAATTTTATTAATATTAAGAAATTTTTCATAAACTTTTTATCATAAAATTTCATAGTCGTATAAAAAAAATTCATTAGATTTCATAAATTATCTCTTTATAAATTTCATGAAATTTTCTTTAGAGCTATGAAATTATTTCAAAGACTTAATTATTTTATTAAATTTCATTTACAAAATTTCATAATTTTCATAAATTTCAAACTTTAGTTTTAAGATTTAATTCCCAAGTGTTCAACATATTTTATAAAGTACTTTATTATTTCAATGTATTCTTTTATTAATTTTGGACTTCTATGAAATTGTTTAAAAATTCATATGAAGCGGTTCATAAGGTTAGTTCTAATCACGCTCGGTTCCAGGGGGAGGGAAATTGGGATATTTCAACCTCCAAAAGAAAAATTTTCAATGCAAAAAAATCAAAAAGAATAGAAAATTCATCAAAACACTCTAACTTCCCTCCACAAAATCTTTTCCTGGATCCGGACTGGTTCTAATGCATATTTCAAGACATTCATGAAGAGTTTTATTAATTCAAAAAAAAACTTCTTAATATTAAAAAAAAAAAGGTTTTATAAATTCTACACAAAGTTTGTATAAAATTAGTAAAACAGTTTCAAATCTATTTTTACTATTCTTATACTAATTTTTAGTATACATTTTTTTTTTAGTACAACTTTTTGCTATTCTTATTTTACCAATTACAAACTGTTTTACTAATTTTGGTTGCTAATTTAACAATTGACAAGAATGGAGCAAAATTGATGATTAATAGGTTTTTTGTTAAAGTTCTGCCTATTATGGAGGCTCTAGCTTTTCTAAAACTTCGGGTTCTGATGAGATCTTTAGCCAGATCTAATTACTAGTATCAACCTAGCTAATATGTTTGATTTGCTTTATTTTTGTAAATATATGGAGTTTCAACCTCCGTTGAAAATAAATTGAAAATTAACTAATTTAATTTTACTAATTTTTGAAACCCGATTGAGCAAAAAATATTGCCCGAGATATAGTATAATAAAAGACATGTTATCATTTGCTTGCCCGAGTTCGGTTTTATGTTGCTTGTGTCATATTTAAATATAAAGTTTTTGAGTTTAATTAATCGTTTTTAAATTTTAAATTAAGGTGTTTTAATTTCAAATGTTAATGTAAAATTTTAAATATTGATGTTTTCTAAATTTTAAATGAAAAATTATAACTTTAATTATTTTTTTCAGAATTCTGAATGGAAATTCTGAACATCAAAAAGATTTAACTTCACAGAGAGAATTTTTTTTATACACATATACATCAGAAATTTTGAATACAAAAAATCCAAAACAATATGTAAAAAATTTGTTATGTTTGTCTGTTTTTCCCGCTTGAGAAAATTTAAAATTGTTTGTTATGTGAAATGCTATATTTTCAATAGAAGAAAACACAGTCTGGCTTTTTAAAAATAATGTATGTAAAATATATATATGCGTCATTGTTTGTGTTGATGTTCGTGTGTTAACATAGAGTAACTGTTTTAAAGAGATGGAATACCTCTCACATGCCTCTCGAAAAAAAGTCGAGCTTTGCCCAACTAACAGCCATACCTAAACAAGAGCGGGCAAGCGGAACGTTTTTTACCGCCTAGCGTTAACGCTGAAATGTCATCCCCTAAACAAGAAGCGGCAACGCTACGTCAAATCGATAAAAACAGGGTTATCAAAATAAAAAATATAACAACCCTGATTATTTTTGACAATAAAGTACATTACAATATTGGTGATCAGTGTTGCCATGTATTTTTTTTTCAAAAAACTTAAGAAAAAACTGTTTTTTTAAGAAAAAAACTGTTTTTTATCTTTTAATAAAAAACAGTACGAAAAACAGTTAATATGTGCATTTTGAATTCAATTGCATTTAAGTTAAACATAAAACAACATAAAATACATTAAACACATAACATATTTATATACACAGAAAAAAATATTTTTTTTGTGGACTAACTTTTAATTATACTAACAAAAAAAAAAAAAATATTTTCAAATTTATGTTGTTACAGATCACAAGTTGTGCTCTGGTTATAAAACTACATTTTAATTAACAATAGGA